>JANIJG010010116.1:0-42124 GCA_024611175.1 Megaceryle torquata | reverse complement strand
TGTGCGGGGAGGGTTGGGGAGGGGGGGGAGAGGTGGGGGATGGGCGGGGGGGGGGGGGGGGGGGGGGGGCGGGGGGGGGAGAAGACTTTATTTCTAGCCTCTTACAGGACTGTTTTGCCCTTGGGCATCTCTGGATAAAAGTTGTGGGGCAGAGGCACCTGCTGTTGATGGTTTACAAGCTCGGGAGATCCAGAATTCAATTCTGTCCCTGCTAAGGGAGGTTAACACCTCTCCAGTTTTTCATGGTAATTGTGACAAATGGGAGCCCAGGGGCTCAGGTCTTTTTCTCTGAAAAGCGGGCTTTCTGTGTGGGTGGTTGATAAATGGAAGTCTTGCAGCTTAAATGTCTGCCTTCTAGTCTTTTGTACCTTTTTTTTTTCCCCATCTATAAAGATAAATCTATTTCAGCATTGCTTTGTGAAGATATTCTGAAGTAGAAGGTGTAAAATTGTATACGATGTAAGAAAGCAATATATTAGTAGGAGGAGTATGAACATAAAAATATTTCTGTGGATACCCATAAGAATGGAAAAGCTATTTACCCACTGCTGAGGCTGGGAAGGAAGAAATGGTGGGTAAATACCTTTTCTGCTTTAACCTTCACCCTTTGGTGGTTTCAGTTGGACTCTTAACTATTGTTAGTGACAACAAAATGACAAATCCAGCTATGATAGATGTAATGTTGAAAGAGTGAGTCATTAGCAATCCCCTCTGAGAACTGGAAGTCAACTGAGTTTCAAAAGACTGTAAAATACAAATTTAGACTTTTTTTTTTTTTGTCTAGAGGAGGAGAAAGGAGGTACCAGTAAGTTATACGTTACTTGGCCTCAATTCCGAACTGTGAATACAACAGTGGGAATGTTAACATTTAAAATAAAATAACTTCTAATCACCTAGACAATAACTCAAGTGGATGAGTGGATGATAGCCAACAATTTAAGATATGAGCTAATTGTTTATCAGCCTAGTGTCCCCCTAGGATGGGTGTTGTAAGCAAAAGAAAAGTAAATATGTTGTTTTTTATTGTCTTGATTATTTAGTAAGACTTGTCTGTGATGTCACATAAGTAAGGGGAAACCTGGATTTGATGGAACTGAATGGGGTTATGTGATTGGTAGGCAATTGTATTCAGAAGGTAATTGTCTCCAGCTACTTACCCAAATAGTCATAGATGAAAAGTTATTTTCTCTAATGACTTAAATGAAGTAGAGAGCATGCTTATAAAAGTGCAGGTGTCACTAAGGTGAGAGAGGATGCACATCCACGGGGGGACAGCTTCTGTGTTCAAACAGTCCTGCCAAGCTGAAGCAGTCTGAGCAGAGGATGCCCTTCTGTAAAGGCAAATATGCTTTTGCAGAGGCAGGAGCAAGACAGCTGGGGAGTAGAGAGTGGAGAGGTATTGCTGCGGGACGACTGTGTTTCACCCAAGAGTCAGCAATGTCAGGCTGGGAGGTGTTCACAGGAATGTGGTCTGGCAGATATAAACACAGTCCTTGCACACTGATCAGAGCAGTAAGGGAGGCTCTGAAAGGGTCTGGAGGGAGCATAGCCAGCTGCCCCTATGCACAACTGCTGCAGAAGGCCTGACTTTCCTCTCCTTGGAGAAGGGAAGGCAGAGGGGGTATGTGATTATGGTCTTCAAAGACAGGTAAGGGAAGGAATAAATCACAGAGGCATCAAGGAGTTAATAGGCTTACATTACAGCAATGGAGGTTTTAGTTCTCTCTGAAGGAAAGAGCTATATAGCAAGACAGCTGAGTATGAAAATTCATCATCTTGGTGGTATTGCTTTTGGAGGTTTTTAAGAGCAAGTCAGGCAGGTAAGTATTGAGAGCAACACAGATGCGGGTGTTACTGCCTTAGAAACCGGGAGGGCAAGATAACCCCATGAGGAGATACTCTTAACATGGTAGTATGATTTTTATGAAAAAAATATAGGACCTATAAGGCAGAACTCTTATGACACTATGTTCTCTTCATGTTTTCCCAGAATATGAGTAAAAATATGGCTTTTTATGGCTCTTTACCAAGCAGTTCTGCCAAATCAGGGTCTAGCTTGAGAGTCTGCTGACTGTCCAAGTTGATTGTTTTTGCTCATGCTGGCACTCATTAAAACATGGTTTGGAAATGCTGCTGATGCTGGAGAAGAGAATAAAAGCCAGCTCATGCTCTTGTGGCTCTGTCAACTCAGCACTGTTCTGTGTATTCATACTGTCTTTGATGCAGTTGCAAATAGCCCTGAGCAACAGAAGGGCCATATAGCTAGAATGAATATCATCCCTAGGGACTTGACCCTCTCATACTTGTATGCCAAATACTCCACATTAAGTAAAATAATATGAATAATGAAAATGTGAGGAGTAAACACAGGCATCTGACAGAGGTTCTGCTTTAATGCTTGTGGAGATCAGTAGTATAAAGCGAAAACCAAAATGCTGGCATTAAATTGTGTAAAAGAACATGCAACTTGTTTCTGGGCACTCTTTAGGGGAACAATGTGAGCTGTCCTTCAGTAAACCTAATCGTGTAGCATGTGGTAACTTGCCCTTCTGTGCAGGCAGCAGCAATAACTTATCTCCCAGGTTTTTGACACATGAAGTGTCCAAAGGCATCTCGTATGTACCTTCTTGAAAGCACCTATGGAGCACATTGTTTAGAATTACCTCTCCCACACGTCTCTGGTTTTTCACTATGGTTGGACTCAATGATCATAAAGATCTCTTCCAATCTTAATGATTCCATAATTCTAATTTGATTACATTACCTTTCTTTTGAAAAAGATGAAATTGCAGGAAGGGAGAAGGTAACTAAAGCTTCTGATTTTTGAAGGCTGCTCAGCCAAAGCCTTTCTCATGTGGAGAATGAAGAGAATGTATTCAGAATTTCTTTAGTAAAAGACAACAGACTTCTCTCCCACTCTGTGTAAACTATAAGGAGCTCATCATATACCAGGATAATTCAGTAGGAAGATATCGCAGAAGGTCTCTAGTCCAACTTCTAGCATTAAGTAGGATCAGATGTCAAGGCAAAACTGGCTGCTTGGAGCTTTATTCCATCTGCTCTTGAAAGCCTCTAAGGATGGAGATGGCACAATCTCTCTGGCAACTTGTTCCACTGCTTCACAGTCCTCACAGTGAAAAAGTTTCTCCATATAACCAGTTTGAGCATCTCTTGTTTCAACTGGTAGTTACAGTGTATCATCCTTCCATCATGCACCACTGTGAAGATCACAGTCTGTTGTCGTGATTACATCCTCATAGATACTGTATAGCACTTTTTTCCCCCCACTTCCATTAGTAAAGTGAATTAATTGTTTATTGTTTGTGTGGGGGTTTTTCCCTGTTTTTTGTTTGTTTGTTTCTGGTTTTGTTTTGTTTGGGTTTTTTTTTACCTCTAATGTATTTGCCCTTGGGCACCAGAAAAATATCAATACCTCAATTTTCACAGGTAGAGAAGTAATCTCAGCTCAGAAAATTTGTTAGATTTAAATGTCCTGTTGATCTGACAGTGAGGTGTAACTCAGATCCAGATTTAGACACGCAGATTTAGGCTTGTGCATCATGGGTTCCTTCATGTGAAGTGAGTGCTTATGCTCCTGTTATATTCTGGTGAGGTAAAGTCAAAACAGCCATTGGAGTGTAGAGGTTGTTTCACAGAATCATGGAATGATTTGGATTGGAAGACACCTTAAAGACCATCTAGTTTCAACCCCCCTGCAATGGGCATGGACATCTCCCACTAGACCAGGTTGCTCAAAGCCCCATCCAACCTAATTTTGAACACTTCCAGGGAGGGGGCATCAGCAACTTCCCTGGGCAACATGTTCCTGTGTCTCCTGACCCTCACAGTGAAGAACTTCTTCCTCATTTCTAATCTAAATCTACCCTCTTTCAATCTGAAGCCACTATACTCTATGTTTGTCTCACACCTTAATATGTTCAGCTGTCTTATTCTCTGGAGTCCACTAGCCATACTGATTAGATCTCTACTGGCTATAGTGGCATTGGCTTGTATGTAGCCATTGGCATGGCAGAGACACAAACTTGTTCATGAACCTGGAGCTGAATCCCACCAGAATAAACTGGCTCAAATTGTTACAGGAAGTCAGTAGCAGAGTATCATTTGAACTTCCATCTCTCTTCCATCCATGCTGGATGTTCTACGTTATGTTCTACATCTTCTACATAATAGAAGAGTTATTTGTTGCCAGAGAAATTGCATGACTTTGCCCTGTGAATATGAAAGGACAGGGAGGCACAGTTTGTTCAAAGCAGCACTAGTAGTTTAGAGAATCATGTGCAATTGTTTTTTTTTCTTATATATACAAAGCTTGTTTGACAGTTCTGCAACAGCATTTTTTATGGTTTTCAGTTTGGTTGCATTGGGTCTAAATACTATGATATGATCTTTTGAGTAATTTATTTTAAAGTCTGATAACCTCCTTTTGGACTGACATGTGGAAATGACAGTGAATTCAATATTGAGCAAAATTAATGCCTGTTACAGAGGAGAATTCAATGCACATGAAAGTAGAGTGACAGTTGTAATTATTTAACCTTCTAAGGGAAGAATAGTTGCTCTGATCATAAAAAGCTTTAGAAATGCTAATTCCTTTTGTGGTTACTGAGATGAGAGTGCACTATTAAATACATGAAATTAAAAAAGAATACCGAAAGAGGTGTATAACCTCTTTGCTGTTCAGAGGATTTTGCTTTCTGGTATTTAGCTGTGCATCAATGTCTCTTTCTCTCTCTTTTAGCTCCTCAGGCTCTATCAGATCACATTTCCTAGTGCTTATCTGACATTGCTAGTTTGGTGGTACCATAAGGAGTCTTGGTCTTTCAGTTTGAGGATTTTGTTTAACCAAGCCAGGAAAATGATGAATGATCACCTGGAAGTGAACAGAGAATGACACTGGGCAAAAGAGTGATGACTGCTGTTTGGAGTTTAGATGTTTCTTAATTTTTAAATAAATAAATAAGTCTAAGGAATCATAGTGCCAGTCTTGTAGGGGTATGGGGAGAGAAGACAAAGTCTCCTAAGTCTCCTTTTACATTTTTACTATCCTAGGAAGACAAAGCTATTGGAATTATGGAAAATTATAATACTTGGAAATGTAAAATTGTAATACAAAAATAAAGCTAATAACTCCATTGTCTCCTCACTACTTCTAAAACACCCAGGTCTTCCTTTTTTCTTTCCATTTCCACTTTTTGTGCTTTATAAAAAATATCCTGAAATAGAAAAGGCTAAAACCTTAAAATGTATAAGGCTAGGTACCTGCAAAGTGCTCAGTGCTGCAGTGATTTATTTTATGTAAAAGTCTGTTTGCTCAGATTTAACAAAGTTGAAGTCTACCAAGCAAGTGAAGGTTAGTAGGATAGTTCATGATTTCTGATAAATCTATATTGCAAAAGGAAAGTTAAACCAACTGTTCTAGTTTAACCCAAAGCATTCAACTTTAAAGATATGATATTTATTGTTATATGAACATAAAGAGGGGAACAACCTCTTGAAGCTAAGAAGCATAGAAAGATGCAGCTCAGTAAGTTTATCCTCATTCTAGACATGAATGAAATGAAACTTCATGAAATGAAGTTGTAGAACAGCCTTCCAGTAGGAGCTGTGGGCCAAGAAGGAGCTTACTCCTCCTGGATTATGGTAAAGAAGCATAAAATGTGATAGCATGTAACAGCACACCGAAAGTGTATGTTTAGTTTGCTCAATTGTACAATATCTGTACAATTACTAGGCCGCTGTTCCCAGCCCATGGAAGTGTAGTGGTAAGAGGCCATAGATAGTTGTACAAGGTCTCAGGATCTAGGGGGAGCCAGGCAACTTGAGTCCATATTACCTTTCATTGTGTGACATAGCATCTTCCCTAATTTTTCTTTGCTAGGAGAATTGGTTGGCATGTATCAGTGGCAAGCCCATGTATTACCATTACGTAGGCAGTAGGTACTGTGGGCAGTGGCACTCATGCTAACTAGAAAGCAGACAAATATGATTACTTAGACATTGCCAGATCCCCAAAGGCTTCTTCAAACCATATGCTTGCTCTCTCTAAAGGTGGAGGCTTTCAAGGGGTCTTTGAGAAGGCAGTGTACTCACGTGTTCCCAAAAGACTGGCTTAATTTCTACCTGGTTCTCAGCCTAGGCTGGGCCAAGCATTGGTGTGAGGAAGAGGCTTCACAGAGTATCCTTGGATAAGAGACTACCACACACCATTGATTTTCCACTTTCTGAAAATAATTGCTAGTGGTTAGGTGTTCATTCAGGGCAGCACTGCGTGAAAAGCCTGAGGCACCTGTCTGCTTGCTTCAGCTTAAAGAGTGAGTTGTGTGACATCCAGCTGACTGAATAGCTGTTATAGATAGCTCTCAGATCAGCTACTCATGCTGACATCTTTCTGAAACTGTCTATCAAGCAATCTCAGTTGATGGATGCTTTTGAAAAAATTGTAATCTTATAAAGTTGTGAGCAGGCAAAGGCCTATATTTATGGCATGTTCTTGTTAGTATCTCAACCAGTTACCACCACAGGAGGAGTATATTATGTGGAGGTCTTGTATTTTATTCTATTTCATAACATGATAACCTTCTTATTATTTCTAGAGAGAAATAGTTTTCCTACCCTTATACGTATTCTCTTTTAAAGTGTAATCAGCCACTTGGTTTCTCTGTGGCTCAGGCAAAGATGGAGCTGTAGGGCTAGTGGCCAACTTGTGGACCGTAAAGGAGAAGGAATGATGGAAAACATCTAGAAACCTTGTCTTTTCTCTTTCTTTTCCTCTTCATTCATGCTAGCAGGTGGCACTAAGCTGTAGCCTGGGGTGATGAATCATACCACCTGTGAGGAAATCCAGAAGTTTAGAGATAAGGAAATCCTTGCAGGCTTTCCCATTAATATTGACAGGAGAGCAATTCCCGTGGAGAAAGGGGTCCATTAACCCCCTGCACTTGGGAAGGACATAGACACACTTTATCCATTGTCTACCTACAATGTAAAACAACAGTGTTGCCCAAGTTTGGATTTTTTCAGAGGTTCTGGCTATAAACCAGTGAAGCTCTGGAGCAGTTCCATCACTACACTGCTGCCTTTCAAGATCAATTGTTATCATGGATGTGTGCAGCTGAGGAAGATGTGTTACTGAATTTCATTTCTGAGCAGTTTAAGTGCTGATAGCCCCTAAGATTTCTATAAGCTTGTGACACTTAAATCTCACTTTTTGAAAGGTTAAAGCTTATTCTAGAATATCTTGCAGGTTTTTCTTCCTTTTTCTCTTACTATACTCAATCCACTATTTTCTATTTTCTCATTTTATCAAGCCTAGTTTATTTTTCCCTTGTAGAAACAGAAATAAAGGTAGCTATCTCCCACCTTCTTTAAACAAAACTAATAGCCTATGTAGTTTAACTAGCCCAGGCATAGGCAGCTGCAAAAAAATTTTTTTTTTTTTTAATTATGTCAGGTAAAATCAGAAAATAAGCTTAATAATATGAATTATGATTAATGAACTATTTTGTTTAATATTAGCTTTTACATATATATTGCTTTATATAGGTCACAGAGGAAGAGTGGCTCTTTTGTGAATAACTCCCTTGGGATTGAAATAACTTCTGGATAATCTGATTTCTTGGAAGGAAGATGTGCTTGTGATTTATTCAGATTAGATTAGTTTTAACTCTAAGATTTTATATTATCTTCATATCCAGCCTTTATTTTTTATGTATGTACTTAAAGTCTAAAGGTCACTGTCCTTCTAAAGCCCATTGTTCTTCTCTGCTCCTCATTTCTCTTTTACATGAGGAAAGTTTCTTTATCAGATGATTACAGTTGATGATGTTATCTAGATGGAATTTGCTGCAGTAGATACATGTATTTTAAATTCATATATTCATGTCTGAAATTCTGTTTTCATTTATTTTGAAACTGTAAAGATTTTAAGGAGGTTAGAGTGAAAGTATGGACTTTTCAAGCAAAAATAAAATGAAAGCCTTGTCTCACTTTTGTGTGCCAAGGCTCTTCCCTCAATCAGGATAGATGTTCTACACAATCCACTTTTATAATAAAATCCTCCAAAATTATCTTGCATTTACTGCAGAATTTGATCACAGATGAAAAAGTATGAGCATGCTCTCAGGAGCAGAAAATTCTGACTACTTTGTAATTATTAAAGTGTCTTTGGGATACAGAATCACAGAATTGCTCAGGTTGGAAAAGACCTTCAAGATCATTGAGTCCAACCTCACCCTAACACTCCTACTCTAACAACCCACTGCTAAATCATGCCCCTGAGCACCACCTCCAAATGATTTTTATACACATTCAGGGATGGTCACTCAACCACTTCCCTGGAGACCCTCTTCCAGTGTTTAACAACCCTTTCTGTAGTTTCTCTTGGTATCCAACCTAAACTTGGTGCAACTTGAGACCATTTCCCATTGTACTGTCACCAGTGAGAAGAGATTAGCCCCGCTCTCATACAACCTCCTTTCAAGTAGTTGTAGAGAGCAATAAGGTCTCCCCTCAGCCTCCTCTTACCCAGACTAAACACCCCCAGCTCCCTCAGTCACTCTTCATAGGGTATGTTTTCCAAAAGGGTACATTTTCCAAACCCTTCACCAGCTTCGTTGCCCTCCTTTGGACCTGCTCCAGCATCTCAATGCCTTTTTCGTATTGAGGTGCCCAAAACTGAACACAGTACTTGAGGTTGGGCCTCACCAGGGCCGAGTACAGGGGCAGGATCACTTCCCATGTCCCGCTGGTCACACAATTTCTGATACAAGCTAGGATACTGTTGGCCTTCTTGGCCACCTGGGCACACTGCTGGCTCATATTCAACCAACTGTAAGTCAATATACCAAGGTCCTTTTCTGCCAGGCAGCTTTCCAGCCACTCCTCCCTAAGCCTGTAGTGTCGCCTGGGGTTGTTGTGACCAAAATGCAGGACCCAACACTTCACCCTATTGAAACATACAATTGGCCTCAATTGAGTCTGTCTAGGTCCCTCTGTAGAGCTTTACTACCCTCCAGCAGATCAACACTCACTCCCAAGTTGGTGTCACCTTCGAACTTACTGAGGGTGCATTCAGTGATCATCACGATCATTGGTAAAGATGTTAAACAGGAGAGGCCCCAGTACTGAGCCCTGGGGGACACCACTCGTAACTGGCTGCCAACTGGATTTAACTCCATTGACCACAACCCTTTGGGCCCAGCCATGCAGCCACTGTTTCACCCAGCAGAGTATATGCCTGTCCAAGCCATGGGCAGCCAGTTTATCCATAAGGATGTTGTGGGGGACAGTGTCAAAGGCTTTACTGAAGTCCAGATAGTCTACATTGACAGCCCTTCCCTCATCCACTAAGCACGTCACCTTGTCATAGAACAAGATCAGGATTGTCAAGTAGGTTCTGCCTTTCATGAACCCCTTCTGACCAGGCCTGATCTTCTGGTTCACCTTTAATTGCTCCATGATGGCTCTTGAGATTCTCTGTTCCATAACCTTCCCTGGCACTGAGGTGAGACTGTAGCTACCAGGATCCTCTTTCTGGCCTTTCTTGAAGATGGGTGTCACATTTGCCAGCCTCCAGTCCACTGGGACATCCCCAGATAGCCAGGACTGCTTAAAGTTGATGGACAGTGGCTTGGCGACCACATCTGTCAACTCTCTCAGCACTCTATGCTGTAATCCATTTGGCCCCACAGGCGTGTGAGTGTCCAGCTTATGAAGCAGGTTCATAACCATTTCCTCATGTATCATGCAGAGCCTATTCTTTTCCCCATCCCTATCTTCTAGCTCAAGGGGCTGTGTTCCCAGGGAACAATTAGTCCTACTATTGAACACTGAGACAAAGAAGGCATTATATACCTCTGCCTTTTCCCAATCCTTGGTCACCGTGTTTTCCTCTGCATCCAACAAAGGATGGAGGTTCTTCCTAACCCTCCTCTTGTTGTTAATGTATTTGTAGAAACATTTATTGTTGTCCTTCACCATTGTGGCCAAGTTTAGTTCTAGTTGGGCTTTGGCCTTTCTAATTTTCTCCCTGCACAGCTTTACTGCATATCTGTAATCCACATAAGTTGCCTGTCCATTCTTCCAAAGACCACTTTCCTTTTGTTTCTGAGTTCCAGTGAAAGCTCTCTGTTCAACCAAGCTGCTCTCCTTCCCCGTTGGCTCATCTTCCTTGACTTGGGGATGGTAAGCTCCTTCACCTTTAGAATTACTTCCTTAAAGTATGCCCAACCTTCCTGGGTACCTATGCCCTCCAGAACTGCCTCTCAAGGGTGTCTCTCAACCATGGTCCAAAAAAGACCAAAGTCTGCCCTCCAGAAGTCCAAGGTGGCAGTTCTGCTGACCCCCCTCCTTGCTTCACCAAGGATTGAAAACCATCATTTCATGATCACTTTGCCCAAGACAGCCTCCAACCATTACATCCCCCACAAGACCTTCTCTGTTCACAAGGGTCCAGGAGTGCACTTCCCCTTGTTGGATCCCTCACCATCTGTGTCAGGAAGTTATCTCCCACACACTCCAGGAACCTCAGGGACTGTTCCCTCTCTGCTGTATGTATTATGTTTCCAGCAGAAGTCTGGGAAGTTGAAGTCACCCACGAGAACTAGGGTAGAGACCAAGAGGCCTCATCCAATGGTCTATAAAGTATCTTATCTACCTCTTCATCCTGGTTGGATGGTCTGTAACAGACTCCCACGATGACATCTGTCTTATTGGCCTTTCCCTTGACTCTAACCCATAAGCTCTCAACCAAGCCATCACCATCATTAATTTCTAGGCATTCATATCTCTCCCTAACATAGAGGGCCACGCCACTGCCCCTCCTGCCTTGCCTATCATTTTTGAAAAGTTGGTAGCCATCAGTCACAGCACTCCAATTATGTGAGTCATCCCACCACATTTCTGATGGTGACTATTTAGCAGAGTTTTCCATCTACACGATGGCCTCCAGCTCCTCCCATTTTTATGCCCATGCTGCATGCATTAATATAGATGCACCTCAGCTGGGGCACCTTTTGGGTGGGAGAAGGCCTAATACCCTCCTGACCATACTCAGGTGTTCCCATAGTAACCAACTTCTCACCAATCATTGTGTTCTTCCTGAAACATGGAATGTCATCCTCCTCCTTTTTTGCTACTAATCAAGGAGTGTAGTAGCAAAGTATCCTCCCTTGTCTTTTGATTACACATAAATTCACTACACACTCTTCATTTGATTTTTTATTAAATTACTATCTGCCAATATGAAAAGTACACAATTATCAATTTGTCTTATTTTTCTGAGGCCAATATTGTTATAATTTTTGTCAACAGAGGCAAGTGTACCTTACGAAGACCAAATCTCAAAGCCTAGGATCTAATTTTAGTGTCTGTTCTTCATGCAGTCTCAATCCTGCCCTTGTGGTAAGTAGCAGTGAATTATTGTCTTTGGAAACACCGAAGAAACAAATCACCTATGGCAAACCAGGGTCCTCTGAGAAGAAAGGAATTCAAGCAATATTGTATGATAAACCAATCCATAACCCTGGAGTAATATTTTGAACATCACTGATGCCTTCAGCAACAACTTGGCAAGTCAGTTTCCCAAGAATGACTGTTAAGTGTAAATGTTTTTCTCAGCCATGTTCCATGATCTTTCTTTCTGGTCCCTGCATACTTTTTTCCTCTACCAGGTGTTTCAAATATACCAGTCGGGCTCTGACATTCCTAAAGTTTTTATGTGGGCCAAAGATCCTCCAAAATCTAAGCATCCACACAAATATACCTCTAATGCATGGTAAATCTGAACTGTATTTATGGGCAAAGTATAGGCTTTTTTAGGCATTTTTTTCATCAGTCAGTGAATTTTTTTGCAGTATCAAGGTGAAAGTTTGATCCAAAACTCAAATGTTTTTCTAAACCAGCTGTCTGGCCTTGGACTTCAGTCAATGGGGGGAGAAAGGTACCTTCAAAAGATGTTATCCCCTTTGTCTCACACGCATGCCTTAAGATGAGATGAATGACTGCCTCGAGGCACCTATTTCTTTCTGTCTATGCTACAGGAAGGTTGACTTTTACATCTAATCTTAAACATCCACAGTCATCCCAGAAACATTTCCCTTAACTCTTTCATTAACATCACAGATAGTAATTGCTGCAGGAAAGATATGCAGGTAAGAGAAAAGGGAAATAAGAGAAAGGCATAGGGGAAAAAAAAGGTAATGGACAATTTTTCCTCGGACAATAAACAAAATGGTAAAAGGAAACAAAGGATACAAATAGCAGTCGTCCTAAAAGGCATTAATTTTTCCACTGAAAGAGGTGACAAGGCACTGAATAAATAGCGACATTTAGTTATTATTTTAGGGCACCTTTTCTCCTGTTCACGTCTCCCATTGATATCCCTAAGATATGTTGTTTTCTTCTCAAGATTAAAGAGTTTTACATTCCTAAGAGTCTTTCCTCTTGGGTAAGTCTGTCCTGTTTTCCTTCTTCCCTAGCACGATCTTGTATCTCCCTGATGTCATCTCTGAAGCCTGGATGTGATTCCCCCGTTTCTGTCTTGCATCTCTTATTTTTTTTAACTGTGCCTCCTGGAAGTATAAGAAGCCATCTGACACTAGTTTAAAGTGACCTGTTTCTCTTCATCCTTATAGTTCAGATCCTTGCTCATACTTCCTGAGAAGTTCAGTGTAATTATTCTACCAGAAAGCAAGTCTCCTGAGTGCTGTAGGTGCTCTGTGAGGCCTTAGGGTCCCACAACAACATATGACAATTTAGAATTGGTCATGCAGTGCCATTCACCTGAGGAACTTAGTCTTAAGCAAAATAAGCCTCCATAGAGCCAGTCTACTGCGTTCATGTCATCAGACATGAATGACAGCATATTGCTCATTGACAGTTGTGTGTCTCTGGTGGAAGATAGGAAAAGAGGAAAGGATATTCCTCCCCTGTATTTCTCAGTAGATTTCTAACCCTCAACAGGGTTGAGAAGAGCTTGGTATTTTAGACTCCAGCTTCTTGTTGGTTTGAAAAATTATACTTGAACTCATTATTCTGAGTCAGTGATGTCTTAAAGAGGAAAGAGCTTTTGTTTGCAGGCTGTGGCAGTACTTCAGACATCTCCTGTGGTAGGTGGCTGAGCTGTGCCCACACCCCCCATCAGACTCATCAGTAGCGCTGCCTGCCCTGGTGGAACCAGTATGGTTCCTCCTACATGCCCAAGACATTGATTTTTGCAGTTCTCTGCACTTAAAAAAAATACTATCTCAGGGAAAGGTTTAATTGTAGGTTTTGATTGGGGTTTGGTTTTGATCTTTCTTTATATTTTTAATATCTTTCTTACTCTTTGGCACCTGAAAGCTTTGTTCTTTAGAAATGCTGGGCAGGCAATGGAAGAAAGCAGAAACAGTTTTTCTGCCTTCCCCATTTATGCAGAAAAAAGGATAAATATGTCCTTTCCTAGTGAGCCAGGCTGGGTTCAGGTAAGTAATCTCTCCTCACCTGACTTTGCAAGCTGACTTGCTAAATCTATTTAGTCTCATAAGATGCTTTTCATAGATTTTGAAATGGTGACCACTATTTTACCAGTGATGAGCTGCTCTTCCCTCTGACTTTCGGAATCTAGGAGGATTTGTGGAAACCACACCTCACGTCTAGGATGTCAGCAAAAGATGTTGCTTATTGATACAAAAGGAGTGATTAAAAGATGTTAACAATTTAATTAGATGGCATCTTATGCCTCTTCTGAACTGGGGAGGACCAAAGTGACAGCATCAGATGGACCCCCTTCTTTGGTGGACAACACTCTGCACAGTCCCATCTACAATAGGGTGTGGGCTGACAGGTCTTCCCCACTTTTATTCCAGCTCATGCTCTTCTTACACTTTCTTTTGTAGCATAGACAGCTTATATATCACATTGTTGCATACTGTTTACACAGAACTAATTACTGATAAACTTTTTGCCAGACCTTTTTTCCACAGCCGCTAGCCCTTCATGATAACAAACACCTTCCATGTTTCTGCTGCAGCTGCCATTTTATAAAAGTTATTTTCTCTCATATGCAGTTTTAAGCTTGGATTTTCCCCCTGCACCTTTATGAATATTCGTCTTAACTCAGAAGCTCAGAACACCCACAGTTGCTAAGCTAAAAGTAAGCTATTTTTGCACTTTTACATTGACTCTGACTCTAGGTAATTTTTGGTATGTATATGAGGGAGACAGGGCAAAACTCAGGATCTCTGGTATTTTAAGATTGTGACCATCCTACTTAAAATACTTTTGACATCTGAACACTTCAGTTTCTTCCTGATACCTAGTTAACAGGTCAACTGACAGACTCATCATAATATTGGTGTACTTTGGTTGTGGTAAGAGAAGCGTGAAGAATCTCTGAAGGAACCGCAAGAGCTGTTTGTCTTGCAGGTTTATTTTAATCTCTGTGGAGGCCATTCTGCTTCATTGTCACTGAAGTTCTTGTGACAGTCCCACAACATAAATAAATTCTACACCTTTCTGTAGAGAGTTTTCTTTTTATCTCAAAAAAGCAAGCCTAAGGGAAGACAGTACAATATTTCATAAGATCTGTGTGGAAGAATGTCTTTTTCATTTCTGCTGCCAAAAAAGAGAAAGGAAGAATAGAAAACCTTCAACCACCTCACTCATTTCTCCTTCTCACTCTTCAGATTTAGCATGAATCTAAATTAAGTTTGAGCCTATTGAACAAATAGGACTTTTATTTTTTATCCATAGACTGAAGAATCTTGTTTGCAATTCTTTATATTCTTCACCTAAAAATTGAAAGAATCACAAGATCTGCTTTTATGGTAAGAAATCTCTCTTTGGATGTCATCAGGGAAATACTGGTTTTCACATCGCTACCACTGCCTTTAGGAAGCCAATGATACTTCTCCTTGCTATTGCACTGTGCATTTGGTATTACAGCACATACTCCAGAACTCTGAATTACTTTCTTCCTCAGTGGCTGATAGTTCCTGTGTCAGATTAAACAGGATTTTCCTTAGCTCCAGCAGAATTCTAGAAACATCCTCCCCCCTGTACCAGTACCTGGCTCAAAATGAGTAAATTCACAGGAAAATAAAAAAAGTGTTCTCCACTCCACAGTAAAGAGTATCTGAAAATCTTGAAATCCTTTCTCTTCTATATCTATAGGGCATGAAGGCAGTGACAATAAAAGGTGTGCTTCTCCTTGCTTTCAAATATGCATAGTTTCACACCTTGCTTGAGTACAGTCTGCAGAATTGTATGTGAAGAGAAAGCAAACAAAAACAAAAGGGGAAATCAATTAGAATGCTGCTGAAGGCAAAGGCTTAATAGAAACTCAATTTATTTTGCAACACATGCTCCTGGTTTCTTTTCATGCTGTAACAAAACTGGAGGAAAGAATACCTACAATGCTACTTACAGGGGCAGTAAAGATGCAGGAAAATGGGCAGGAATTAGAACAGAATTATACGATCATAGAATCATTTAGGTTGGAAATGACCTTTAAGATCATTGAGCCCAACCATAAACCAACGCTTCCAAGTCCACCACTAAACCATCCACATCCATGTCATATCTTTTATCAGATATAAGAATGTATGTTTACTAGTGTGCCTAAGTTTGCTCTCTAGTTAACTGAGCCAGGATGCTTTTAAGGAAACCAACCCTGGAGGTGCAAGCTTGGTTAAACTGGTTTTGTGCTAGTATTTGTGCCACGTATGACTATACGTTTTGACTTTGGGATTGCCTAGGCTGTGTTTCTGTATTTGCATGATATGTAAGGCTTTCAAATCCAAACCTTAACGTGCAAGGAAAAGATGTATATGTAAAAAATGAATGAGAATTAAGCAGTAAGATTCCTAGAAATCTCATGTTATGCTGAGATAACCCAGACCTCAAAGGTAGTTCATGAACCAATTGTCAGTGACCTAACAAAAGTGTTATCTTACCCAAACACAGTGCTTGGGGTGTGCTGTTGGAATAATTAATGGGCAACTACGAAAAAATGCTGTGTGCAGGAATACATGTAGTTAATCTTTAAAGAAGCATAATTTAATTTTCTATTAAAAGTGCTTTAACTGAAATGTTTAAGTTTTGCTTAGGGGAAAAAATGTACACATTTTAGACCAGAATCTTAAAAGTATTCAGATGCCAAAATGACAATGAAAGTCTGGCCCTTAGTCCATGTGTTTTT
Source organism: Megaceryle torquata (assembly GCA_024611175.1). Taxonomy (NCBI): domain Eukaryota; kingdom Metazoa; phylum Chordata; class Aves; order Coraciiformes; family Cerylidae; genus Megaceryle; species Megaceryle torquata. The sequence goes on along the minus strand of JANIJG010010116.1, from coordinate 25,926 downwards.
GTGGAAATGCAAAATGTTTATGTTCTGTTCATTTCTGCATAATTATATATCTCCCCAAGGAATGAGCTTTAGTGAATTCCAATTTTGCATATTAATTTCTTAGCTAGAACATTTAATCATAAAGTTGAAAAAAAGAGAAACAATCACCATTAGAGAAGTGGGAGCTTTAGGAAAGGGATGTGGGGTATAGGGGCACTGATCATCTGAGAAGCCATTCACATTTGAGTCATTTGTTCCCACCAAGGTCTCCTTGGGAATAACCAAGAGCATTTCGTGACTCATGGTGTTTCCTTGCTTACTAAAAATAAACTTCTTGTCTCAGGCCATTGCCTTTGCCTCAGCTGCCACCTCGCAGCTTCAGAAGACAGTCAAAAGCCTGTCTGGCTACAGAAATAATAGGACTAGCTAGAGAAACTGGTATTCTCACTGGGGAGGGCATCCTCACCCATGTGAGGGTGATTTGTTCTGTTAAACTGTCCTTCCTGCAAGCAGCCAGAGGACTTCAGTTCCCACATAGCAGGACTACAGAAGTGAGATCATCCCCCTGTACTAGGCACTGGTGAAGCTTCACCTTGAATACTCTATTCAGTTTTAGGCCTCTCAGTCCAAGAAGGACATTGAGGTGCTGGAGCATGGCCAAAGAAGGGCAACAAAGCTGATGAGGGATCTAGAGCACATATCTTATGAGGATCAGCTGAGGGAACTGGGGTTGTTTAGCCTGGAGAAAAGGAAGGAGGCTGTAGAAAGGTGGGGGTCAGTCTCTACTTACAAGTAACAAGTTATAGGACAAGAGGAAATGGCCTCAAGTTGCGCAAGAGGACATTTCTGATGTACATTAGGAAAAATGTATTCTCCAAAATGGTTGTTAAGTGTTGGAACTGTCTGCTCAGGGAAGTGGTGGAGTCACCATTCCTGGAAGTGATTAAAAGATGTGGTGCTTAGGGATATGGTTCAGTGGTGACCTGGAAGTGCTGTGTTAACAGTTGGACTTGATGATCTTAAAGGTGTCTTCCAACTGAAATGATTCTATTCCATGATTCCTCCAGAAATCTTCTCATGTCAGCTCCTCATTAGAATTTATTTTGTCTGAGAGAGATGTTTACAATCATGAATGTAGAAAAAAAGCCAACAACCACATTGTTTTTGCCCATGGCCTGTGGTATTGACATTAAAATGCTGTTCACTCTTGCCTGTATCTGCTGATAAACAAATAGCATGTCTCATACCAGTCCTTGCTCAAAACCCTTCAGGCTTCTCAGTATCATTCCTGGTTTTCTGCAGAAATGAGGTTTCTTACAGATTACGTGTGGGGTGTTAGCCTGTGCTGTAGGCCAAATCCAACCCATGAAGGGACCTATCTTAGATATAGTACCACAGGTCTTGCTAAAATAGTTGGCTGGGTGGAGGGGAGAACGTGTATGTGCCCTGACTCTGAGAAAGGCTGCAATGTTCACCTGAACAGCAACGATGAAGAGAGAAAGCATGTGAGAGAACATGACAGCGAGTCTTGCTCGCTTGCAAGCATAAGGATACAGACACCTCTCCTTGCTGCCAGTCTTGAAAAGGTTCATATCTAACACACACTTTTACAGTTGTCAGCATGAATCAGCCTAAAGACAGAAATCCAGAGAAAACCAAACTGCATTAGTTCTGCAGCTCATTAGCCCTCTGGTGTAATTGCTTCAGTGATGAGCCAGAGAATCTATTTGAATATTACACAAATCACATTCTGAGCTAGTTGAAATATAAGAACTTTGATATTTTATTAATCATACAATTTAGAACTATTAAATGCTATCAACCACTTTCTGTCATTAAAGAAGTACAATGTTTTATTTTGATCTTCATAAATAACAGTTCCAAGGGTAAGTAAAACAAATACATTTTTTGTAATTACTGAGGCTCAGTAAAGCACACTTCAAAGGCTCTAGAGCTGGTAGTGACAGCTGTGTGAAGTAGAAGAATTTTGCTGGTATGAGTATGCCACATAAGCTCAGATGAGGTCAGTGAAGAGATAAAGAACTAATGACTATGAGACAGATATCATAGCATCACAGGGTCATTTAGATTTGAAAAGACCCTTAAGATCATCAATGTCATGTAGCGGGTTCTTCGGTTCTCAGAGTTAGGTTTGATGTCTTTGCCTCAAGGGAGTAACAATTTGAAAAATTCAAGTTCTGTGAAGTATAAAAGTACTTTTCAACTTGTGCCCTTTCTTCTGTACAACTGAAATGACATGGCATTCATGTAAGTTTAAATTCATTGAGTTTTGAAGTATGGGTGAAATGAACTGAAACATGGAAGTACATTTTCTTCTGTAGCACTCTGGAAAATAAGCTGTTACAGCCAGTCAATTTCTGGAGGAAAAAAAAATCCTATTATGCTGAATTTCTTATTTGATGTTGAGCTAGTCTGCTTGACAGAGTTAATCAAACATTGATTCTTGGACTAATTTTCACTTTACTGTGTGAATGTCTGATAGCAGACAGAATAGTCTGGGCTGATGAGGTAAGCACACTGGCTTGCTCTCTCAGTCTTCACCTTTGCAAAGCTTGGGAAAGCTTTGAATTCAAGCCATGAGGGATCTAGAAGGAGTTAAGAGGCAAGTCCTGTGATCAGAGGCAGCAGATAGAACCATTACGTGCAGTCTAGACATTTGTCATGTAAGTGTTTAGTCTGGGAAAGCCTCCTATGGCTGGTGTTGCTTTCTGATGTGGATACCTTTTGGGGAGCAGTGTATGGTTAGCAGTCACAGCTTTTCCTCTTTACAGGAGGAATGATGATTCTACCTAAGCAACATGAATTTTTGAGATGAAGTTGTTGCAATGGCACAGTTCTCTGAGGTCTGGACACTGCCCTTGGACTGAAATTGTCAGTATTGCTCCAAGTCAGGTATGCATGGAGTCATCCAAGCACCAAGTCATTGCTTGTTTCCTATGGGAAGCTGACCTGGGATACTCAATGTCCAAACTTCTCAGTGGGTGTGCAACATGAGCAAAACACTGCTCTTTGTCACATACTTTCCTGCTGTGGCTGATGTCACTTTTCTTTCTACACAACTGTTTAAATTCTTTTTATGCTGAGTCATTATCCTTCCTTCCATTTCTTATTCCCTGGGTTATTGCAAAGCTGCATGTGCAGAATCCCATGCAGTCAAAGAAACTTTATCAAAGTTTTCAATATTCCATTGTCAAGTTGCATCACCTCTCTTTGTCTTCTCACTCTTCTTCTCTCTAGGTTCATTCCTAACTTTGCACCAGCTTCTTTTCAGTCTCACCAAATAATCTCAAAACTGTCAAGGCAAAAGCTTTCTTTACATTTTCTGCCTTCTGGAACAGCTTTCTTGTAAATTTTTGCCCCATTGACTCATATTTCTTTTGATTTTGTTTTTTTTTTTATCATGTGAAAACAAATCCCTTCTCCTATCTCTTTCCCTTCGTTCACCTCTCCCTCCAGGTCACTGTAATTTTTAATACTTGAACTATTTTTTTCACTTTGTATCTGAGGCCTGAACACCAGGTTCAAAATATTCAAAAGATTGGGCTTCTGTCCTTCCTTAGTATATTTTTGATCTGGAAGATGTTAAACCTGAACAAAGTTCTGTTAGGTGGTTTTTGAGCGTAGCTTAAAAGAGACAAATTTACAAATGTTTTAATAAGATGTAAGACCAGCTGAAATGCTCCCAAGTGTTTGTTGTATAGCTCAGGAGTTTTAGAAGTATATTTTCTCCTTCAATGAAAAGAACTTTTTTCAGAAAGATGTAAAGAATTGACTAATAACAAAAGTCATCACTATATTGTCCAAGCAGAGGTGAATTGCAAACATGATGAATTACATGAAAAACAAAAATGAAATTTCTTCTCATAAAAAAAAAAAAGAGTTGTCACTCATGAGATTAAAGAGATGTCCTCCACATGTCATAGTTGATGGTAGATACAAAGGCTCAAATCAAGGGTTTGCTCATGTTGCTTCACTGTAAGAAAGATATGAATAAAATGCCTAGTACTCTCTTTCAGTGCCTGTGTTTCTGTATTGTTAATAACTGTAGGAATGGTCTTCCATTAGAGTATAAGGATCTAAATCCATAAATAACTTGAGTGAATAGAAATGATTTTCCATCCCTCAAGTGACCTGATTGATTTTTTTATAACTTAGAAAGAGGGAAGGTACCATTACTATTGAATGGGAACATGTCTGAATGGATCCCATGTGAATTCTGCAAGAAAAGGCAGCCCCTCTCTGATGCATGCTGTACACTTAAAACACTTTACAGCCTTTATGTGCTAAGGTCAGTGGTGAGTGCTAAAGCAGCCCAGTGAGGACACTTGATAGGTTATATAAAAATGCATTTATTTTTGTAAGAAAATCAGGCCCTCACACTGCCAATATTTCAATGAAATATTACAGATGCTTTAATGAAAATATGTGATCTGTTCTGTATCATGAAACTAGAAGACAGTGAAATGAAGAATGAGGTGAAATATCTTAACCAAAAAAGTGGTATATCACACATTCAAATGTAATACAACATGGCTTATTCATCCATCTTTCTGGCTGTATATGAGCATGACAGAACAGCAGTACCCCAGGGAGATGGGTTTCATGCTCTCTGTTCTCCTCCATATACACAGGCTAGCTGTAACCTTGAGATGTGGATTTTGGAGGACAGTTTCAATATCAATTTTTCCAATTTAGCTTCTCTAGCTGCAGCCTGAGCTGATATTACTTTGATATGACTATTATTGACTGTCGAGGTTTGTTATGTGGGGTCTTGCCAGCCGCTGCATTGCTATGAAAGGAGCTGTAAATGAAAGCTGAGGACATGCACTGTGTTTTTATTCTGAAGCCATCTGTGTGGAAGGACAGGTAATTAATTCAGCATGAAAATTAAAAGGCATAACTGGAATCTGTTAGAGAGGTAAACAGGCTCGATAGCAGACTGCTGCTTGGGGGGGTTCTGCAGCCTGATTCCTGGCTGTGATACTACTGCCAATGCAATGCCTTTGCTGTAAAGTGCTTAGGCACCGTAGATACCTTCTGCTCACATCAGCAGGTGGACCAGCCCAGGTGGAAACCTGTCTGAGAGGCAAGGTCAGTACACAGACAGTGTCAGATTTGTGGCTTCAGCTGCACTACCGGTACCTAAGCTAGTTAGATACCTTAAAGGGACAAATTGTGGGCTGCAGCCTAACCTTGAAAATTGCCAAACACAATATTATTATAATACCTGCCAGTATTGCCAAACCTGAAAGCAGCTGGTGGCCATATCTGGATCAATTCTGCATTACCTGTGGCACTGGGCAGCTCAGACCCACACAGCTGAGCCAAGCAGTGACTCCCCTAGGACTGCTGGGTGTCAGAGAGCCATGGCTCTGGGTTGGTTTCTGCTCAAAGTCCTGAAATAGCAGCTTGCTGCTAAAAGCAACAGTACTGTCAGTTCTACATCTTTTCATTTATTCATAGCTGAGGTTGCTGAGGATATCTTCTGCTTATAGGTCTCCCTCCTCATAGCCTCAAATCCTTCCACGGTTGGGACTATTCAGGGTTGGTTCCTTCTCAGCCTTCCCACATTGCATGGCAGTCTCTGATGTAAAATCAGTCCATGAAGACAAAGAAAGTCCCAAAATCTAATAAGCAGCTGTGAGTGAATGCAACACAACACCACTGATTTGCACTCATTTGCAGTAGTTTGTTTCTGTTGCTTATTTGAACTACTGTTAGCTCCTGTCCACAAGCGGGCAAAATCCACACACCCCTAATGCTGGTAATGAAGTACAATGCCTAGACTATCTGACAAGGTATTTTCTAACTGAAATCCATTCGTGCCAGGGTATATTTTTAATATGGAGTTGCACAGAGGGTGGCACATAGACTTAACTAAGAGTTTACTACTACTAAATAACTGAAATGCCATGTGAAATATCAGTTGAGATCTTGAAGTAATTATACCCACTAAACCCCTCTAATTAAGATGTTACTTTCCACCAGAGACAATGAGCCAGATTCTGTATCCAAGGTAACTCCACAAAGCACTTTAGAGACTGAATTTATACTCCAGCAAAAGATAGTAGAATTTATATTATTAATTTCCTTTTATGGTAGTAGCCCACCAGGAACCTGGAAAAGCCTTGCAAAGTTATTTATATGTTAAATTAAAGTAAGCTGAATAAAGGCATATTTTACAGTCTAAAACCTGTTAAGGAGCATTAACCAACAATTTAGATTTCTTACTCTGAATGCAGTGTCACTGCTGCAGCAGGTTTGTTGGATCCTGTCTACCATGCTCCTTGCTGAAACTGAAATCACTCCTGTTAGACATCTGAAAAATCTGATTCATGACCTTTTCTAACTTCCTGTCACAAGGAAGATGCAAAAGCATAAAAGCTTCAGCCTTCGCCTTTAGTGCATGTTCAAGGTCACAGCACAAAGTGAAGATTCACTGCATTTTATTTCTGTGAAGCACAATCCTTTAGTTCCTCAATTCTCATTACAACAAATGCAGTAAATAATATATATATATAAACCCAGATGATAAATAGGGAGGAAAGATGAGAAGAACAGCAAACTTAAACAAACACAAAAGTTATACAAACTTATTAAAACTCTATACAATGGTAGATGTTCCAAAGACACTAGTGAACAGAGCATTTTCACAGTGTTACTGATGTTGTTCCTATTTGCAAATAATTTTGTCAGTGTGACACTGATTCATACAGGTCTCGATGTCTGTAATTACAGTCAGGGAAGCTCAAACTTCATAAGAGGAGGAAGATGTTGGGTGGTTACAGTAAATCCATGGACACAGGCTTTTCTATTGACAGTTTAAAACTCTTCTCAGCTACATGCAGAATTTACATCTTTGTATCCCATTGAGATTTATGGAGATAATTTTTTTTTAATTCCCTCTCTGGTGGCCTTTCAGTGTCCTTAAATTTAATTTTAGAGCTCTAAAGCTATGGCCAGTTGTACCAGGGATATTCTACTGGGTTTTCTAAAACAGAACAATAAATATGTAAGACAACCTTAAGGAAGCATTAAGTACACCAGAAGCAAAATAAAAAAGTCCCTGTCTACTGTACCATATTTTAATTTAATATTTGGGGCCAGATGCTAAAACTGTATAACAGGGTGGAGCTTCCCAGAAAATGACAATTCAGTTATCTGAAAAAAAATCACAAGCTCTGTGAAATTTTGAATATGTACTGTGCCCAAGGAAAGTAGCCCTGGTGAAAGGCAAGATTCACTGTTTTGGGGCAGCAGAGCACTTGGGGCCCAAAAGCAATGTGCTGGGGGCTGTAGAGGCAACATTTGCACTGCACCACATCGTGGTAACTCACAGAACTGAGGGTGCACATCTTCAGAGCACACTTTTAACCTGACATTAGTGAGGCCTCGCATGTTACACAGATGAACCTGCACCATGACTCCCTTTATGCACCTGAGAAGTGATGTCCAGTGGTAGTTTGTGTACGCCAGCAACCTACGTAAACATAGGTGCAGGTCTTAGACCTCAATAGCAAAACCTGCTGGCTGCTGCCACAGCTCCCAGCAGCTATTACAGTGTGAGATGTATTTTGAAAGAGTAGTTTATGCTAATGGGCACAGAAGATAACTGCATTGTTTAGCCCTTTTTTTCCCCTTATGATGTTAAAATGGAATCTAACCACATTAGGGTAAGTGTGGCTGATCTGTAATATAACTTCTCCGTGTGCTGAATGGGCTGGGTTTGAATAGCCTCACCTCTACAAGTACTAATAATACCTGTGAAAGTCAGACTGACTACCTCAATTAAAGTATTTCTAGCAGAAAATGTGAAATGGTGCCTTTCTGTTTTGCAGAAAATCTTTGGTTGCCTTTTCTGAATTCATGTTCATTTCATTTAGTTTCATTTCACTTCACTTCTTACTGTTCTCTACCATTACTCTCCTTTACTAGAGAATGTTATTTGCTTCTCTTCCTATGAGTTTGCACATATACATTAGAGTGGTCTTGGTTCCACACCTAACATTTTTTGTTAAGCATGCTTTTTTTTTTAAAGTGGTGGAAGACTGCATGGTCTTCAATATTATATGCTCTTTTAAAAAAAAAAACCAAATCTTTCTCTTCATTCTGGCAACTTAATTTGTTCATCAGCTCAAATACCTAGTGTATTTTTCTATTTTACATGTCCATTAGAGCTCTTGTGGTTACATATCTAGTAGTGATACAAAGGTTTTTGTGGAAATTACAAATGCAGGGGAACAGCTCAGAATTTAGCTGTAGAGTTTCCAGGAATATTAATCCAGGAATACTGCTAAATCTTAGCACATGTGCTCTCAGCTCTGGAGCCTTCAGTGCTCTCTCTCAATTATGTTGTACAGAAGCATTGGTAGCTTGTGTCCCTTCTTCAGCTTCCAGCTAAGCATTCACAGGGCTCTGTGGCATGGTGCTTTAGTGGAAGGAGCTTGAGTTTCTGTCAGTTAGTCCTTTCTGGTTTGGATTAAGAGTATGCAATTACAAATTTTGCTCAATATTCTGTGGTAGTCTTTTCATTTGAGGAATCAATAACATAATTGAGAGAATTATTCCACCCCCTGCTCCAAAAAAAAAAAAAAAAAAAAAGCAGCTATTTTGACTTTAACACCACTTTAGTTCTTTTCTTTCACACACTCTTCCTATTGCAAGAAACCTGCAAGATGACATCTCATGCAGAAGTCTTTATTCAATTCCCAAAAGGCTCTTTTTGTCCTATAGGAAGTCATCTGAGAACTTAAATATGTTTCTTGTTTTCTCTCCAGATTTATCTGCTGTCAGAATCTTGGCACAACCACAGTACACTCATCCATGGCAAAAACATCAAATGATCTTCATATGGGGAGTAAGGCAGTGGCTGATCTCAAACGATGTTTATATTGAAGAAGCCTGTAAGGCCTGGCAAAGGGATTTTGACACCTGTATTTGGATGCTAATCACAGTAACAGAATAAAAATGTTTAACATGAGGGCTTAGAAACCCGACGTTTTTGTCTTCTCTCTTGACAGTATTTTCAATCAGAGTGGCATTTGATTCTATAAAACTGGTTGTCTGCAATTTTTGGAATGAGTACTTACTTAATTCTTTCTGTTCTGCCTTTTAGTATTGCTTGACAATACGTATACTTCATATTAGAAGAATTATCTGATCTGATTTTTTAATCCGTTCAGCCACTCGTTTCCAATAGCTTCCTTCACTTTTGAATTCTTTAACTGCAGACTCTGATATATGATACCTACTGATCACCTACTTGAAGTATTGATCTGAAAACTTCCAGTCTCCTAGAGATGAGAAATGACCACCTAATGACTTGATTTCTGCAAAGAGAGACAACTGGGAAATATGCCATGAGTTTTGTATAAGCAATGGCATTACCAGAGTCATCACCTGCCTCCCAGCTGTCTCTGAAAAAAAAAATATCCTGCAGAACCCCATCAATATATCCTTCTCCCATGGTTTTTGGCTCTAGATTTTGGATCATCTCCCATTTATCAATTAGCAACACTACCTTTCCCACTTCACAGCTTTCAGAAATTTATACATGACTAATCAGAAGAAAACCCTTGATGTTTTTGACATTTTTATTCCCCTTTTACCTTTTTAGAAGAGTTTCATTAATAGGTTGGAATCATAAACTCATTTTTTCTGTTCATATATACAGCCATGTAAATAAATCACAGAAAGACAAGTTCAACACATGAACTGTCTCCCACAGAGATCCAATTAAATCTTGCTGGGTTAGGTTCTATTCTGAAAAAAAACCAAAAACCAAACAAACAGCCTCAGGTTTTCACAGCTGAATCACATGCATGTACTTTTCATAAAACATATGCATATACTCAGTCCTTTACAACCTAATTGTGGCCTTGGGTTTAAATGATTCACATGTTGCACTGATGTCTGCATTTTTAAAGGCATTCTGAAAAAAAAAAAAAACAACAACCCAACAAATTCAGGACAGGCTGGAGAATTGCACAGGTTATCAAGAACAAATTAGCACCAAATTTTTCTGCCTTGTGCCATGCATTATTAAACAGTAATAAATGCCGTGGAATGTCTCACTCCTTAATTATCTGTTTTGAAAATAATTAGTGAAACAGACATTTTTAGCTTTAACTAAGTAAAAGACCTTGTGTTGTGAAGACCTCTGTGTTGTCACCCAAGAGAGTGTTTTTGTAAGTACCTGCTTTTCCAATTACCTAATAATTTGTTTCTGCTGTGTAGTCACTCCTGGGTGCAGGATGTTTTCACAGGGTAGAGGCAGAAAACTTGATGTGCTAGCAATTCTTAAATAAAATCCTTCCTTTGATGTCTTTCCTTGCAGCCCAGCTTACTTTTTCCACACTCACTGGTTCAGAGGAAAAAGGGAATTCTCCAGGTCTGATGGGTATGATAAAAATACAAAGCACTTAATAATTCACATGCTATGACTGCTGTACTAAATTGGAGCAGTGAACTGGCCCAATAGCTTTCCTTTTAACAGAGATCAAGCTTCAGTGGAAGAGTCCTGAACACAGTGGTGGAGAATTAGAGATTGACCTTCTTGTATAACTTCCTCCTACTCTTTTCCCAACACCAACCTGCACAGTAGTTATTGTGACCCCAAACAAAAGTTTGAGATTTATGTTAAACCATTGTACTTTATCATAGTACAGTTGGGGGGTTCCTGGTACCTACATCCTGTCCAATTGTCTAGAATTTTTGTAAGATGCTACATTCTTTCTTCAGTTATATTTGTGGCAACACATTTCTTGGTTAATTGTATGCTTAAAAAAAAAAAATTTCTTCTGCCTTTAAGTTTCACAGCTGCTCCCTTGAGAGGGAGCCCTTATTTACCATAGGACAATCTCATTTAATTCATGTTGCATATTCTTTTATGTCCCAAATCCCTTTCTTAGGTTCCTTCTTTAAGTTAATAGCCTGTATTTCTCTACTTGCTCTTCACTCTAAAAACCTTTCATCATCATTGCTTGTCTCTGAACATGTTCTAGTATCTGCCAGGCCCTTTTTTTTAGGTTAGAACTATGAGAAGTGCAGATGATAGTTATATTGCATGAAATTATGAAAGGATAATAAGAAGCAGTGAGAGCAGAGGGACCAGGGACTCTGGTAACAAGGAGAAGAGTAAATGGGAGTGAAAGGGCATGAGTGAAAAAAGGAGAAAACATGATACAGGCAAGAGAAATAATGGGGCAAGTAAATCATTAGCTTCTATATCGTAGCAGTACCCAGGGATACCAAGTGACTGTCTGGAGGAGGCAGACAAGCTTTGCACCAGTTACAAAAACAGAAAACTTGGAAAAAATAAAAAGGAGGAAGGAAACACAAGCCCAAAGAAAAGAGGACAGAACACACAACTCATTACATGGTGGATGTGTTAGATCCCTGTTAGTCCAAGAAAACAAAGTTGAAGACTACTGAGAATGAGACAGATTACTTCATCCTAAGGAGTGTCAGTGATTAGATACTGTCTCCAAAACTCCCCAGAGTAGGCTGAGGTTTAGGGACTGGTATTATGAAATGGTAGGTAAAAAGGGAACAACTCTCCCTTTTGACACTGTTCAGTCTTTCCATCATAAAACAGGCAGTGTGAGGCAGTCCAAATTAAGGGAGAAGCAGTAGCATAGCCTCCTGCTAGAAATTATAGCATTTCTGAGCTAGTGCTACTTGTGTCAAATTGCCAAAATCCTGGCATGTACTATCTCTTCCAGTGCCAGTTTTCTGAACTGTTGTTGGACAATGTGGCCACATATTGCCAAATTCTGTCATCAATATGAACAGGATGATCCACATACACTTGGGACTCCGCAGGCAGACGGATTAGGCTTTCTAGTTGCTGCTTCTCTGGACATGTAGCTCATGAAGAAAGAAGGGGATCAGGTGGGTAAAAGTGGTAATTTCTGGGTATTTCTTCAGAGCAAATTCTCTCAAAAAAAGATTTTCTGAACCATATGAACCACAGAAGACATAAATTTTTTTTTTCTTCCCAAATGTCCCAAGCAGGAAGATGCCTGAAGAGAGGAAAATTTTTCTTCTGCAGCAAGTTGCCTTTATGGAGATCAGATGTGAGGCTCGGACTGGTGGTTAATAGTGCCAAAAGGAGATGCTAGGTAATGAAGCAGCTAAACTATGAAGGCCATGGTCATGCAGATCTCACTTCTGGACTTCAGAAGAATGGTGTCATGGTTCTGCTTCAAGAGATGCTTATGTGGCAGGACATTGAGATGTAACACTGGCACTTTCTGCCTCTGCCCAAAGATGGGACTTCTTCCTTCTAATTTTTGCTATTTAAAGGGTCTCTAGTTTAAACTCTTTTCTTACAATCACTATGCAGGCCAGAGAGTGAGAGGCACCTTTGTGGACTGATTCACTCTTTATCTGTTTGATATATCTTTCTTTGGATAGGCTGACATCCTCTCTGCAAGTGCCTGCCTGTCTCTTTCTCTTGGAGGAAGGGAGCCCAGAACACGGACCTAGACCAAAGAGTAAACATTAAAGAAAGTGAATCCTCCTCAGTCTCTTGGCAGACAGTGATTAAAATGCTCTTTTCTCACAATTTTAGGATGTTTTGTTGATCTTCTTTTCTCTCTCTGGGGTGTTTTGTAAGAAGGCCAGTTATTTTCAAAGTCCCCTTGTCAGAAGTTTTCTGTAGAGAAGCTGGAGTTTGGGTGCCTGATAGCCTGCAAAGGGTAGCAGGTAGGGAGATAAAAAGATAATTCTTTTTCTCTGTAGCCTGTCCCTGGAAGTGGAGGGTAGGTCCAAGGAAGAGGAACTTAGAGCTGAGCTTACCAAAGTGTTTTTGAAGGAAAACATGCTTGAGAAGTTGTCTTAAATTTACTGATTTAATGATTCAATGTTCAATGGACAATGTTTTTCAGAAACCTTCAGAAACTCATGTGCTTTCTTTGAAAATTAAAAAACCCCTCAGTATAGTGCATATCTCTGCATCCTGGTGTGAAAAAATCAAATTAGATGACAGGACCATGTAAGGAAAAGAAACATAAAATAGGAAAAAACAGAGATCTAGGATATTGATGTAAAACAATAAGAAACAATGGAATATTTTCAGGTGAATTGCTTTAATCATGTTGAAAATATAAGATCTTTCCAACATAACAATTTCTGTTTCTTTGTGAATATCTACAGTAAGGGAGTTGTGAAGCATCAGAAGCAGACTTTTTGAGATTTAAACCAAAGGAACCCACAGAAAAACCTGGGGTCCTTTGGTAGAACAAGCACATCATTTACTGAGCTTTCAACCCTGGAACAGAATTTCTTTTAGAGAACTAAAAAGGGTAGGATTCACCTCATCAGAACTGTGTGTTAAAAGATCAGGCATCTGGATCAGTTTCCATAGACAAGGCTCGCCACATACCTACAGAAGGAAATTAATTTTGCACCCTCTACAGGTTCCCAGCTATCCAGTGTGTGTGTCTCTCAATTGACTCCACTAAATCAGACATACAACTTTAAGGGATAAAATGACATGAGGGCAATTTCAGCACTCATTACCCTGGCATCTTAGCCAAATACTCAATTTAACAGGTCGAACTTCAAGCCTGAATGCTTTGGGAATGCCTTAGAGTCCTTGGAGTGACTCAGTTCATCCTCCACCATTGACCATGTCCTCCGCTTCCCATGCATCACCATCAGTACTCCCTGTGCTCGGGATGTGTTTCTACAAAATGAGAACAATGATCCTGTAAAGTGCTTGGAGGTCTGAAGAAAAGAGCTGACTTTTAACATAAACAAGGTTATTATGACCATCTTTTGAAAAGTCAGTTCAAATTGAAAGAGCTGCCTAATGAAAATGAAATAAGAAAATGACTGGATATTTCAGTGTCATGAACAACAGAAGGGAAACTTTCATACGGTGAATAGACTAATTTCTTCTGCAATATCATAGAAACATAGAATGATTTGGGTTAGAAGGGACCTTTAAGGGTCATCTAGTCCAACCCCCCTGCAATGAACAGGGACATCTTTAACTTGATCAGGATACTCAGAGCCCCGTCCGATCTGACCTTGTATGTTTCCAGGGATGGGGCAACTACTGAGCAACCTGTTCAAGTGTTGCACCACCCTCACTGTAAAAAAAATTTTCCTTATCTCTACCATTACCTATTTTTCCTATTGCAACAGGCAGGCCCTACTAAAAAGGACTGTCCCCATCTTTCTTATAAGACACCTTTAAATACTGGAAGGCCACAATAAGGTCTCCCTGGAGTCTTCTCATCTCCGGGGTGGCCAACCACAACTCTCTTGATCTTTCTTTGTAGGAGAAATATGAAGAGCTAGTTCCAATTTCAAAGCACACTGCAAAGATGTTGGATTCATTTTCCACTGCAGATGAAATCAGTAACAATTTTATTAGGTAGAGGCCTTTGGATACTGTCTTGATCCCTGATAATTAGTAATAATTATAAATTTATAGTGCTTAGACATTGGCTATGCATTTCACAGAAATCCCAGCACTTCACCTTTTTTTGTATACCACAAAGTTGCTTCAAGTTGAGCTCATTGTTCTTTCTTCCCTCTCCTGTTATGCAGTACTGCAACCCTTGGGAGTTTATTTAGAAACAGCTCATCCTTGATCCTTCCAAACTCATCCCCATAAAGAAATACTGAAGAATCATCTCCTGCAGTTGCTGCTTTTGGCAAGGGAGGAAGCCTCTCCTCTTTGCTGAAAGTAACTCACCATGTTATATCAAGACTGACATAGGTTTTATCTCATCTGGGATGACTGATGTTTTAAATATTTATAAACCACTCATCATACTGAGTCATCTGCTGTCAGTAATTGAGTGTTTTCCTTTTTTTTCCAGTGAAACTGTGCAGCAATTACTGTTTCCAGGTGCAATGCACCTAGAGGGCTGTTTACATAAAGGCAGCTCTGCTGATTGACCCCTACCTATGGTTGCAGTCTCCTGTGCCTCCACTAGCAAAGATGCTTGTGGAGAATTTTCTTGTTGGAGCTTGGTTTAAGCTTTGGATTTGTTTGGAAAGACTTGGTGACTAAGGAGTAGCTAACAGTGGTGACCAGGGTAGCTAACAGAAGTACTTGTCTACAAAACCTTTTCTTCTATCAATATAACTCAGAAAAACACCAGAGTCCTACACTGTGGGCCATTCTTCCCTGTGTTTCCTAAGTAATTTCTTCCTAAGCTGCCTCAAGGCTTTGCTGACTAATAAGCTCATTTTTACATGTTATTGTAAAGCTGATGCTGTGCAGAAGCACTGATATTTAATCCACAGCCTCATCAAGCAAGGTGTTTTGCTGTGGGCAGTGCCAGTGAACTTCAGAAAGTAAAGAAAAAGTAGAACCAAGCACAAAACTGTATGTTGAGGTGGGAAAAAGAAAGGATGTAAATGTCACAGTATTGATAGTCAGGGGCCCAACCTGGGTATAAATGAATATAAATTAATAGTTACAAATTCAGGAGCATTTATTACTTCCTCTGGAACCTGTGAGGATACCATCACAATTTTGACAGAACACACATTTAGCAATGCCACTACATTGTTGAACTGTGCAAATGCATACAGTTCACAAATCATGGTGTTTTTTTTTCTCATAGTCAAATTCTTGGGTACATTTTCAGGTCACCACTTGGGCTTTGCCCCCTGGGAATGGAGGACGTGTGACTGTCTGCAAGCATCCCTACACAGGCTTCCACCAACTATCATCTGGTGGCATAGATATGGTGGCACAGCATCTGGAACTGGCTCAGGCTGTTATAAACATCCAACAGAGCAAAGCTTTCCCTGAAGTACTCCACATTGGTACATCCACCCCAACTGGTGTCCTCTGAGCTCTCTTTGCAGCTGGATCCTTCACATTATGCAGTCCTCCTACTGGGAATGGGGGCACCACGACCCCCTCCTCCATTGTAACCATTCACGATCCCTTAAGCACTGGTGCTCCTACCAGCACCCATGACCAGTGGTCTTGGTTGCATCTCACTTCTGTCCTCTTAGGCCATGTCTGGAGACAGCTTCTGAAATGGCCCCTTGTCAGAAACCTTTCTTACATTGGATGATATTTGAATATCAGATGATAATATTATTATTTTTTATTTTCTATGAACATTGCTAATTTTCATGATGATTTCCATTGTGATTCCCATTGTTAAAGGTGTATTCAGTGCTAGGTTGCTGTTCACTGGTATGGAGGAGGAGCAGGACCAGTAATAGCCATGTGAATAGTCCTTGGTGATTTTCAGAGTGTTCTTTACTGGGATGTACTCTGGCCAAATCTGATACCACAAGGAAACCTCTCAGCTCCTAACAAAGCATGCAGGAACTGAGGAAATTGAACACTCAACAAGACCAGGCCATTTGGCATTGTTCTGACTGAGCAGGTCATCTTCTCTAATTTGCAAATCCCTTAATCCCTCTTTAGCCCATGTAGGGGAGCAGACACAGCAGCATCAACCAAAAGACTGACAGCTGTGATTCATACTGAAGTGTTTCCTGCTGGGGTGGTTTGTAAGCACTGAAAAAATGCAAGTGGCCTCTTCAGAAAAAAAGGTGCTTTTTTTTTTTCACTTCCAATATGTCCTTCCTGTGGAGGACACAGTTATTCTTATCTCTCCTTGTTCATTAGGCTTCTATCTCTAATCTGAGATAAAAAATCCTGTAATAATAGTGAATACTCCAAAGAAGACATAAGAACCCCATTTGACATTACTGCTTTCTCTACTTGCTGATCCCTCCAAGAACCTACAACAGAAAAATGACTCTTCAATTTAATTTTGTTGTTTATTAAAGATTAGAAATACTTGTGGCTCATCGTCTTTGGATCTGCTTTGGGAGGTGATCTGGACCACAGTGGCATTTGTCTGTGTGGAGTGACACATACCAGTTGCACACACCTGCTTACACATCAGCCTCGTGGCACAGTGGAATCATTGTGGCTTAGGGAGTAATATTTCTTTCTATTTCAGTAAGGGATTTGAGATTGCAAAGCAGTCGAATGGAAGCAGTCTGCTGTGAAGAGTAAAGCCAGGAAAGTGTACCATGCGCACAGCATAAGCTCTTGCCTTCTACAGTCTTATTCCTTTTATTTACACTGCTCAGCACAGTGGAGATTAGTAGGTGGTGTTGTCAGAGAGTTGGTTATTGGCCAGCATGCATCAGCTCAGGGCCCAGTACACCAGCATGTCTCACCCACCATGCCTCAATGCTTATAATACAAGCAATTGCCATCTCTATAGATGGTGCTTGGAACACCCATAGTCTGTTATCCTGTTTTTCTGGAAGAGTACTGCACAGAGTTCAAAGCTATGATCACAGTAAAGAAGGCTGGGTACCTGGGTCTGGTGTAGTCCTGAAAGGCACTTGTGTTATTAAGTAGGATTTAAGTCACCCGTATCAGAGATTCCCAACCCCTTCTCAACCCTACTTCAAGGGACAGCTCATCTCTCTGCATTTACTGGACCGTAAAATGAAGAGATTATACTTGACTATCTTCTGGACCTAGAAGAAAATATCTCAATAAAAAGCTCTGTGAAGTAAATTTCACTAAGTAACTAGTAATGGGACAGAAGTTTTGAAGCTATCAATCAACTTGATCTTAGACAAATCCTTTTTCCTTGAGCAGAAAGGGAAAAATCAGTATCTAACTTACATTCTCTGAATGGGATTCCAGGGGACTATACAAGGTGAAGGCTAACCTTCCTGTGCAGTAATAATGTACCACAGCTTTGCACAAATTAATTACTTCCTACATTCATAATGCATAAGGACAATAAGGGGTTTTACATCATTGGGTCTGACCAATTTCACAAGCCGCTACATTTTGTGCAGTCACCTATAGATGAAGACACCTTGTTTGACTAAAGCATGCTTTTCAGAATACTTATTAACACTGAAATTGAAACACCAAAAAGTGGAGGATCTTGCTTCTCTCTCGGTTATCCATTTTAATGGGAAAATGTTCTTACTTTTAAACACGTGTTTATAATTTCTTATTGAAGTGTGTATAGCTTCAGCTTCCAAATATGTCTATAAATTCTTCTAAATATGCCTCTCTTCACAGGATTTAAAACTTCTTGGGTATTCAGATTTTTCTACCTGGCACAGGCAGGAAGCCACGAGTCATTCTATTTGTGATACATTAGAGTCTGATCTTGCCAAGTTTCTTGCTGTAAAACATTTTCTCTGGTCCTCAAAGATCTTACTGAAAGCCTATGTATAGTATATATGTACAGTTAGCTCAATTTCTCAGCCAAAACCTATTCTTCCCCTTAAGGAGGTTGCAAGGCAGGTTTTCCATAAATCCATGCTGAAAAATGAGGGTCAGAGAAAAGAGATTTCTTTTGACACCTGTTGCTGGTCAGGGACAAAATATGTTCTGGTCTGCTTGAAAACTCCCAGCAACAGAAAGAGTGTCAAAAAGTGAGGAAAGCTGGTATTGATTTTTGTAGATAATGGGTTTTCTTTTTTTCATTTTCTTTTAATTGTGCACATGAAAATGTTGGTTTACTATATTTAACATTTTGATAGTGATATCCTGTTGTCCTTTTCAGGCAAAAAAGGAAAAGTGCTAACAGGTTTCTTGATAAAAAATGTGGTCTGGACTGGGGTGTCTGGACAAGAAAGAAGAGTCTCCCCCTCTGACAGTCTGTGAATGCCCTTAGCAGGGCTTTCAGTGCAAAAATTTAAAAGATAAAAAGGTTTCAGCAACTGGCATTGTCTAACTTTGCAAAGTGTAATGGTGTATTTTTTGAAAACATTTAGAGCTGAAACCTTACTTAGAGACCACAAATGGTAGTTTGGTAATTGTCCTTAGAATGACAAACTACTCCCTTTTGGTGATTAAAGAAAATTATTATAACATTACCAAAACTTTAAATATTTCATAGTGAAAAATAAATCTTAGTAACAGCAAAAGCATATAATGTCTCAAATTGTCCCAAACAAATAATATAATATTTTCCTTTAGATGTAAGATATTTTAAGGCAAGAACAAGGGAACCTTTCTGGCTGATTAGACATCTACAGTGTAGTTGTCTACACCTGAGCTTGACAGCTTTGCTTTCCCTTGGTGGAGCAGGGAAACAGGCACTTAAAGGACATGTTTCTTGTAGTTTATTTAGATAGCTCCTCTAGGACAAAATGATTCACACTCTAGACATACCTAGATGATAAGCTCACACAGAGAAATCCAGATTTTCACATGCATGTGTTTAGCCCCACAAATCCTATCCTGGTCTTCTCCACAATATGCATAGCTTTAACTACACAATTTCCTTCCTCTTCCTCCAAATCCTCACTAAAATGATCTCACACACAATCTGTCTCTACAGGATGGTAGTCCTGGCTCATAGAGATTTCTTTCTTGTAGATGCTTATGATGTTGAGTTTATTGCTAACACACACATTCCATGGTTTGGCAGGAATAGAGAAAGTTGCTTCCCTAAGCTGCAGGACTGCTTTGGGTGCTGGAGAGTGAGTCAGCTTGCCACTGTACAAATTCCTTCTTGCTTTAGTTGTCAGTTTGGATGCTTTGGATTCAGCTCAGTGGATTCACATCACAAAGATATCTTTGACTTTTTGCATGATAGCTTACATGCAGTACTTGTTAGAAGAGTCTTTTTATGATGGTATCTGACCTGAGTCATTTTCATCTCTTAGCACAAAAAAGTGTCTTGCAACTTTCAACTATGTCACTTTATACATTTTTAGGAACTTACAAAGAACATACAAATTTCAGCAGAAATCAAAGACATTTTGTGAAAGTTCCTGTGTTGTCCAAATTGCAAAGAGTCTGTTCTGTGAAAAAAAAAAAAAAAAGTGTTTCCTTTACATGAGTTTTGCTTGACTGCAAAGGCTCTAACAAAGTCACACCTTGTAAAAGAGTGCAAGTTGATCAGTGCGTTGTCTGCATCTATCCCCATGGCCATGCTACCCTATTAGTATTGCAAAATCTGTTATCTTCACATAACCTAAACCTACCTGCTAATTGTGGTCATTCCTGTGAGTAGGAGAGTGCATGCAAATAATGTCTGCCTTCCTCTGAGATGACTGTTGAAACTTGATTTTCTCACAGTGATTTCTTACTAGCTTGAAGCAGAGGGGTCTTCACAAGATAAAAAACATTATCCTATCAGTTAGCTCTACTCTTTTTTTTCCCCTTTTGAACCCAAGAATTCTATGATATTTGTTTCAGTGTAGGAAGTCAGCAAAACTACAGAAATGTTGTGACACCAGTCAGGCATTTGTCTAGCCTGCGCTAGTCCCAGTATAATATCCAGCATCCCAACGTGGGAAATCCCAAACCTATTTATTTTCCAAATTACCCACCACTTATGTAACTGAAATACACTTTAAATAGATATGTGATTGAGGAATATGTAAAATTAAAAAGAACCAAATTGAAGTGTGCTTGGCACATGTCACAAGCATTGCTTATAGATTTTGTGCTTCTTCAGAGAAGTTGTCATCAGGGGTATGACTATCCTCCAGCTAAATTGTTTCTATGCCAGTCCAAGAAGAGATTTATATACAACTGCAGAACAAGACTATATGGTTAAAATGCTTTCCTTCCATCTCCTCTTGGACACATCTTTGAAGTCTGATGCCAATTCCTATACATTTTTCTCACAAATATGACAATGCTTTTTTTTTTTTTTTTTTTTTTTTTAGCCTTTGCAATAAAATATTGGTTCTACACACTTGAACCATGTTTGGCAAGGCAAAGGTTCATATGATCTTCAGTGACTGATGTTTTATGTTGACAGTGGTGGGTATTTTTTGTTTCAGAGGAGCTAATAATCTAGCAGTAATGTGGATCACTGGGACATCAGTGCAGATCAGACTATTCAACCCAGTTTGTCTAGAAGTATGAGTGTAAATGTTGGATGTAGGCAGGAAAGCATTTATGTGAGACTTATTTTTGTTCTGTATCTTCTTATATTGTTATTCATCTCAATTGGTAATGTGGGAAGTCTAATGACAGCCTTTACAGAGCCAGTGACATCATGTAAATTGTTTTTATTCTGTTAATGCAGTGCCTTATTCCTCATCTGATTTAGTCTCCTCAGCTATACCTGCCTAAGCACTTTAAACACATAATAATTATCACGCATAAATGAGGTCTAAAATAGGTCAGACATATGGTACCCTGAAAGTGTCTATTTCTATCCTCTGACCAGAAAGATATTTTAAGGAGGAAGACTCAGGTGTGGATGTATATGCTCACTAAAAGCATTCCTGCAGCCTGGCTAGGACACCATAGGTGTGGTGACAGATGTTCACTGGCAGCCCATTATCTTGGTTTTTCATTACAGTTTATGGATGCAAAGGATAATAAATCCCTTCTGTTATTCAACAAGAGAGAAAATATCTTAATCTATTTATCATTTAAATAAACTCCACAATAACGGTTAATGATTTCACAACAAATTCTAGGAAATTGTGCCTTGAGATTTTTTTTTTTATATGTGACCACACAAAGTCATAGCAAAACAGAAGACTTAAGCTCAACAGACAGGTAGAGCAATTTCTTTAGCCAAGGTATAGTTTGAGAAAAGTCTTTTTTCATCTACTAACATCATGAGAAAATCTTCCTACAACAGAAGCTGGTACATTGACCTTTGATAGAGGCTGGGGAGAGAGGAAGACATGATTCATCCACAACTACTACTTTGATGTCATCTCTCATCAGCTGCTTAACTCAAAATCTCTTTCACCATCTGTTGCTTTTGATTTGGCAAATTCAGTGCTGTCATTAGCACTTTATTACGTATGAAAAGCTCATCCATTAACAAGCTGTCTTGTTGTTAGATACAGATTACATTTTCCTTTGTCATCATGGATGATGTGTAATACTTGTCCAAATTCAACCCCTGTTTTTTTGGTACATGCATTTCTTGGGTGAATATTTTATTTTACTGGCTCCCATGGGGCTTCAGAGATACTGCAAAGTCAGTTACTGTTAGCACTCTTTGCAAAGAGATTACTTCCTAAGAATTCAAGTAGGCTTTGGTATCCAGAACTCTTTTTTATTTAAAGTTTGAAGTATCTGACTCATCCACCTAGTATACTTTTACACTGCTATTGGTGTCCTTTTCATTTCTGAAAGGATAACAGTAACAAAACTCATGAAAATTAACTTCCTCCTTCATTATCCTTCACCTGAAAATGACAAGGTTCTTAATGCTCATCTCCTTTGATGCATTTTACATTTATATGTCTGTATAGCCAGTGCTTCACCACTTCTCTGTCCTTATAAATACTTGATTTATTTATGTCTGAAAATATATTCTGCTATACATGATTTAGATTTCTCAGATTTTCTAGAAGTTTCTTTTCTGCCAGAATCATTGCTGTCTTGCTTTCTCAACAAAGTAGTGATCAGAACCTATTTCACTCTAAAGCTGTTGTGATGTTTTGATGATCAGTAAGTGCTATGTCAGCTTCATTCAAATTTTTGGAATCCTCAAGAATGGGAACATGTTGCTGAATACAGACAGCTCTCAGAAAAGCATCCCTTTAATATATATCCTGGAGCTGGTGAAGTACATACATTTTCTTTCCTTCTTTGGAAAAATTTCCACTGGCTCACCCTTCGTTAAGGCTTTATATTTATAATGAGAGTAGTCTATTTTGTAGTGAACTGCTCATCATTCCTCCTCCAGATTGTCACCAACATCTACATAAACAAAATAAACAATACACAGTAGAAACAAATGTACAAGCAGAATAAAAAATTGTCATTAAATTGTTGCATTCCTACTATTATAGAACTGTTAGCACTAGAAAAAGGGCTCATCAAACTACAGAGATATATATTCAACTAAGATTTTGCCAGTTACCAATTCTCTTCTGATCCAGAAATGATCCTGTCTGATCCAGTCATCCCACCTGCAATGGGAAGAGCCAGTCTTTCATGAGTCACACAGAGCTGCAGTGATGAAGTGATTTGAAAATGCAGGAGGATTTTTTTCACAAACTTGAGTTTCTAAAATTAATCTATTTATATATTTAATTTTGGTTGGTTGGTTCATTGTGGGGTTTTTGTTTTGTTTGTTTGTTTGTTTGTTAATTATTATTAATTAAACTCCAAAAAGAGAGGGGTTCTATTTATCTTAGGTCACCGGTAAAGTTTACCTTGATACATCTTTAGGAAGGTTCATCTGGATTAGGTTGGAAACAATAGGGATGGAGAGATGGAAAAAAGGTATTGCCAAGCCTACTATTTCATGAAACCACACACTCTGTAATGAGCCAAACATTTCCATTTACTCTTTCTGGTTTTGTGTCCTTTACTTTTGTTGCAAAGATTTTTTTTTTATTAGACGACCTAATTTGGTCAGAGTTGCAAAGCTCCAAACAATGAAACTTTATTGCCATGAATAAATGTTTTCATTTCAAAGCAGCTTCCATTGACCTTGGTTCAGTAAAAAAAAACCCAAAAAAACCAAAAAAAACCAAACCAAACCAAACCAAAACATCAAAACGATAAAATAACTTCTTCAACTGATAACTTTTAGCTTTACAAAGATCTCTCAAATCCTTATGAAGGCAGTTGTGAAAAGTAATAAACACATCCTTAGTATAAATGCAGGAAAATCTCCAATGAGTAAAGACAAATTCGCCAAACATGAAGCACCTTAAGAAAGTATAGTTTGCTCAAGATCTGCCTTTAAAAGACTGTTATTTTGATTGGATATGGAACTGATGCTCACAAACAAAAAGATTGTTTTTATTCTTTCGGCTTTGTCAAAAGAGAACCTTTTGAATTATATTTATTCACTAAGGCAGAACAAAACAGATACCCATGTCCACTCATCCTGTCTGGTTTATATGTACATGTTATATATACGTGTACAATATACTTCTGTTTTTACTAATTACATTTAAGATTAATAAAAATCAGATTATGTTTTTCAAATAATTTAATTTCACTTTATGTATTGGGGTAAGGTAAATAATATGTTACAAGAATTTAGGAATATTCTTTCTATTCAGGAGCTCTCTGTGAACAAAGCTGGTGTACTTGCCATTCATAATTATTTGCTCGATAATTCATGTGAATAATTTGCAGCTATAATTCATTCTTAAGAAGTTTCACTGAGCCCATTTGGAATTCAGAGCTTATGATGCTTGGGACCATGATAATTCTGTATGTTTCTATCCTTGATGGCAGAGGTAATTGAATTAAACTTTTCATACAGCATTAAGTGCTCTTCTAAATTGGGATGGATTTGTCTGTGTGATTTAGTTCCTCCCAAGGATGTAAGCAAATTGACTGTAATTCTTATAATCAGGTATCTGGTGCAACCTGAAACTTCTGATAACTTACTTCTTGAATTCTATAATCAGTCTGGAACATGTTGTGCCATTAATCATCCTAAATGTAAACTCTTTGCTGAAAGATTGCTAAAAGGCAAACCAATGTTTAAAAAATCAAAGGAATATTTGGAAGGGTTGTTTTAATCTGCTGTTGATAACAGCTAGGTAAAAATGTTCTAATTAGCTCAAGAATATGTTCTAGTGTACTATATAGAAAAATCACAGAGGAAAAAAATATCTCTGCTGAAATATTGTAAATTGTATAGTCTGTGAAAGAAATCCTCCTCTCTGAGAGAGAGATACTTCCTGTGTTATTTTCAATCCCAAGGATTTTAGTGACCAAAATTGATTGAATTGGAAGGAGGAAAAGGGAAATTTTAATTAATTTCACTTGAGATGACAATTTAGGTATATTCACTCAGATAACAGAGATTTTTTTAAATTATTATTATTTTGGATTTTTGTTTGTTTGTTTGTTTGTTGCATTTTTTCCTTAGTGATTTCTATTTACCAAGCTTCAAGTTCTCACTAATACCATCACTGCAAAGCTCTCCCAGTCTATTGGTAGATAAGACAGCAAATAAGCTGATTTAACTATGACATTGTTCAGCTGATACTTGGCCAAGTTAAAGATGGTGTAACATGAAGAAGCAATTCCCAACGGAGAGGTGTCTCACAGTAGGAGTGCTGGTATAAACATTTGAACATATAAATACATTGGGATGACAGAGCACCTACAGCTATAGAACAGAGTGTTAAATGGTGGATGCTAGAATGCCTAACTTGTGGCAAGTATCTTCCTGCTTTCAAAAGGTAAAGTGACTTTTCAGTTTTTTAAATTTACATGAGGCAAAAACCCTGGCAAGTGTTTGCTCATGGTTGTTATGCTATTTTGAGCAATTTGGGAGCCAAACTGGCTCTTTGAAGGCTGAGACATCTTTGAAATTGCTGAAGCCCTCCTTGGAGAACTTGCACTGACACTTAGGGAAAAGAACAGTATCTTCACTGCTGCCAAAGGGGAACAGAGGCATGAAAATCCTTGTCTGACAGGTTACTGTAGTCCTTCCTGGCAGATTAAGAAGAGACAGTGTGTGTCACAGCCATGATCCTTCTTCTAGGGCCCAAGAAAGACTAGATCAAGAAATCCATCATGCCAATGATATGACCTGCTAGACATTGTCAAATATGTGAGGCTATTACTGCACTACATGCCCAGGCCCAGCTGTCAGCAAGGCTGAGCATGTGTTTGTGGTTAGCTCACACAAAATGCAGACATAAACTTACATGTAGCTGGCTACACAGATCAGCACAGACAGAACTCACAGACTCAAACATGAATGACACAGATGGACCAGTCCCGTTCCTCCTCTTTTGCTGATCAGATTGAAGTCCAGTACTGGAGAATGTGCACATCTATATGCATACACAGTATGGATCCTTCCAGCAGCTGGTGCTGGATGCTCAGTCCATCCTTAACCCTTCTGACACTTGGACCTCTCCCAATGAGCCTTACAACCCTGTGGGCAGTGACACCCCCCCCCCCCCCCCCCCCCCCCCCCCCCCCCCCCCCCCACCCCCCCCGCCGCCCGCCCCCCCCCCGCCCCCCGCCCCCCC
>JANIJG010010115.1:2515-55970 GCA_024611175.1 Megaceryle torquata | reverse complement strand
TGGCATTAGGTTGACCGTGTTTGTGTGCGTCCATGTGTTTATTTCACTCCATGCTGTTTGGTCATTTTTAAGCGAGTATCTACTCTGTGAGGATCAAACCAGACTGTGTACACTGCAGCGTGTCTGCTTTTCCTGTTTCACACTGACAAAAAAGGACAACTGTTGACCAAGTGCTATTAACAGGTCCTGAGGGGTGCCTGCTAACACATCATCAGCACCAGCCTGGGTGAAGATGGGAGCTGTGATGGGCACATAAGGGGTTGCTGTATTGCTCTGTAGATTAAAGAATAGATCTGTGAGCAGACGAGAGTTCCCTGCAGCTTTCTCAGTTTTGGTGGCACTGTGGTACCTTAAACGTCTTCCCTTCTTTCTTTCCACTACATGGCAGTACTGTTATCATCCCTGATTTTCCCAACAGCACGGCCCCTCAGCAGCCTCTTGCTGCCTTGTAGTTCCTGGGTATATCTAATCAAAATAGGATGTCTCCTGATGGTTGTGAACCAGGCACGTTGCTCGGGGGGCTGCCTCGGTTATTTATTGTGCAGGCCTGCTGTAGGAATTCAGCACCTCTGAAATCTCTATCCTTTAGGTTGAAATTGGCCTTATAATTTATGTTTCTATGTATGGGATGGTCGCTCTGGTTATATAACCATTTTTTTCCTTAGGAAACAAGGATGAATATCAGTCTTCCAAGCAAGTTGCCAGGGAATACTTTTTCTCTGAGAGCAATTAGGTGCACGAACTGTTACAGCAAACAACTGAGGCATGTGTGCCTTTCAAACATGCACTGTTTAATCTTAAGACTTTCCCTAAGGTATAAGGGGAAGGCTTCCTTGCCAAAATACTGTAATTGAGTTAACAGTCCGGGAGGTTTCTGTGTTTTGTTACTGAGCTACAGAATTCTTCTGCTGGTGTTGGCTGCTATGAGGATCAAAGTTAGAAGTACCAGCCTGCCAGTAAATTGCCTCTTCTAAAGGAAGCTGAAAATTCCTCGGTTGTTTCAGGTGACAGCCAGCCTCAGATCTTTTTGACAGTTACTAATCTTTTTCTGCAGTTCTCTTCATTCATGCAATAGAGAGCAGCCTGGATGTCTTGTAATCTGTATGGGGCATATGCCGAGTGTAGGCATCTGATCAACAAGTGAGGATGCCAATAATAAATTGAATTACTTGTGCACACAGAATTTCTGGTGCGTAGAGAGAACGTGGAGTTATGATGATGATGAAAGAGTGAAATTGGGGGGGGGTGTGTGTTTGTTTCTTATGAGCGGTGATCATCATGGTAAAAGATTGAGGATCACTGTGGTGTAAAGTAATTAGATGGTATCTGGATGTCCTGCTGACAGGACATGTCTGGCTGCCTCGGCTTTTGTGCTCTGTAAACTCTTGTTTGTGATGGTTGCCTTTCCTGAGTAGGCAGTAGCATATTTCTCAATAGCAGGCACGATCACTGAGGCACAGGCTTTCGAGACCGTTTGCCTTCTAAGCACTTTTGCCGGTGAGGAGTCTTCAAGAGTTCAGAATCGAGGGAATGCGTATTTTTCTTAGACACATAATCCCTGCACAGCAAATACTTTTCTGTCCAGTTACCTAACAGCTATTGTTCCTGCACTACCCAGAGCGTTGTCAGAGGGTTTCTTGCTTTGACCATCCAAGGCTCATTATCTTCTCTACTGCAGTGTGCAAGAACCAAAGCCAAGACTTTCTGTGCTGGGATGGGACTCTGTCCCTACAGCTGTCCCTCATTTCTAGGGTAGGAGAGCTGAAATGACCCGTGGTTTCGCTGGGAGGAGTTGGTGATGGACTGTGCTGTCTGGCTGAGTGAAGCGTGCCCGTGTATGGAGCATGCTGCTGTCAAGTGCTTTTGCAGAAGAAAGGAGGATTTCAGATGGGAGGTGGAATTCTGAGAATTTCAGATGGTAGTTGATAAGAGGTAGGATCTGCTCTGCCTCTGCTGGGAAGAGATTTTGGTGCTAATGTTTATTTAAAGATGGCCTTAACCCTAAAAAGGAGAGATAAAATGACTTTCATGCTTCTGTCTCACTGAGAGCTGGCTGGCAGAATGGATTTGGTGCCTGCTTATCTGCCGTAAAGGCTTCGTGATTGGGAAGGCTGCAGAAATCGTGTCTCCTGCACCTCCTTGTTCAGCATTCGGGCAAAATCCCGAGGCAGGCAAACAGCTGCTTGTTTGGAGAGAAGATGGTTGTGTCTCCCTTGTGCGGCTGAGTCGTCCCTCTGCCTTTTTGTTGTCAGGCTCCCAACAGTGCTGCTGCTGTTGGCTTTGGGCCTGCTTGAGCCCAAGTTTTGGATGGCAGAAACAGATAGGCAAGTAGTCCCCTCCACCCCAACCCCCTGACGTGACTTTGGGAACAAAACCCTCTTGAAAATACCTCAGGCCTTTGTCACCCTGTAGTTAAAACTGTGGAGGGGTCTCCTCTGGTACGTGTTGAGTGCGTACAAACACAAAACCTACTGTGGAAGTGGAGTAGCTTAAGAGGCTTCTATCTTTGTTTGTCATCTCAGTTGTGGGCTAGAGCTCTACTTAGTTGGACAAACGGGTCCTGGGTAACGATAACTTGAATTGTTTTCAGTAGCAGATAAGTTAGTAGATGGGTCAGTGGTTTCTTGTAGTTGAGCTGGCTGCTGCAGACTAGTTCTGCAAGCTTGGCACCCGATGGTGTTTTCCACAGTATGTAAGGCTGGCCAGTACAGGATTTCTCCTGCTCGTCATGTCAGGGACGGAGGTGCAGATTGGGAGATTTCATTGGTTACCCCAATTTTGGCACGCGATTACGTACCTAGTTTGGCAAAACTTTGCTTTTGTGAAAGGGACTCATTTCCTAAAAGGAACTTGAATGAAAGTTGGGATTTTATTAAAGACACAGAGGCATATTATTATTCATCTTTCCTTGCTTCATCCCTGTGATGTTTCCTGTTTTGCTTCTTGAGATACAGGTGTCATGATGAGGAGCTTCTCAGAAACAGAAGTGGATGATGAGTGGAGATGAAGAAATCATACATTTAAGAAGTTGGCTCAAGTTTCCGTTACAGGCATGGAAAGTTTCTGAGACCAAGCCATGTGAGAAGAACATGAGTAAAGAAGAGGGAGATGTAGACCCAGACTTTCTAGAAGGGATTGCAGGATTTGAGAGGACGCTGCACAAACGTCACGTAGTTTGCTTGCTTATTCGTTTACCTGCGCCCTTGGATTGTAATGCTTTGTTTGCATACCTGTTTGGAAGTTGAAACATCCCCTCACATCTGTGTCTTTAATATAATCATGGCTTCAAGCTTGTTTTAGGAAGAGCAGAACATCGCTGTAGTTTTTATTTGTGGATTAGATAGCTGCTGCTGCTTTGTACTTGAAATCAATTTGGGTTTTTTGCAGAAACACACATTGATTATGGAGACCAGACCATGACCGTTACGAAACAGGAAATCAGGGGGGTTTGCTTGCATTTAATAAACAGCCTTTGCATAAAAAGTGTGACAGGTGCATATGTAAAAGAAAAAAAAAAAAAAAGATAGTGCTAGCCCTGTGATCTGAGTAACCTGATAATGTATTGTTCTTACATCCTTATTGTTCTTATATTGTCCTTGCATCCTTAGACAGATATCGGAATCAAATCCTAATCAGTTCAATAATTTTATTTAATTTGACTGCTGGTCACAAAAATGTCTTAGATGGGTAAGATTTCTTGACAGGGCTGTGGAATTCTAAGTGCAGACCACTTAGTATTGAGTTAGGGGAGAGCTTTTTAAGAAGGTAGTTTTCCTGAATATCTCGGCTGTGACGTGAAGTATCTCTAAGGAAATACTGGCCGTGCCGTACAGCAACTTACTGTGAACAGACTTAGTTGTAGTAAGTCCCTGATACGGAGTTACTAAGACTTTGACTTATATGTATTTAATTTTTTTTAAATTAAACATAATTTCCTGTATTGGACAGTGTTGCTTGTAGAGACAAAGAGCATCTTTATTTTTCTTATGAACTCTTATCTGGTGTTTTATCCTTAATAAAAGGCTATGGTTATTTTTGCATACTGACTGAATATTTGGCCTTTAAGAGTATATAATTAGATGGAAGAGCCAAAGCAGTTGTTAAAGGACTGTTTTTTTCTAATGAAAATAGTTTGAAATCATATAATTTTAGTTTCTTCTGAATAGATGTGATTAGTGTGTTGGAAATAGTTTTACAGTGGATATAAAAGGAACAGTTGAGAGACGGTGTCCAGCTATTTTTGTAGCTAACAGTTACATTTTTTCAGTCTCTTTACTTAGATATTTCCATATAATTGAATGGCTAAATTACAATCGGATAAAACCACCAACTATTTGCACTTGGTAGTATTCGTATTTTAAAATAGGCTTTATTGTACTAATGGATAAGTAAATTGCAATTACTGTGAGAAAATCCTAGACTTTATTATTACCTTGGTAGAAGTTTGAACACGGGATAGTATTGTCTGTATCATATATAAATGTTTTCATGGATTTTTTAGCTGCTGAAACTGAAATCAATAAACTTTAGTTACTGTTGTTGACTGGAACAAGTACATCTGCATATTTTTGTTTCCTTCGTATTACTTCTGCCTCTATGTTCACCTAGAGTTTCTTACAGCATTACTCCTTTCATGGTATTTGCCTTCTTTAGATCGACCCCTGAGGCACTCTCGGTGTGGGTTTTTGCATGTTCTTGTGGAAGACTTTCTTGCTGGAGAACTGTGCCTCTGACTTTGTGCAATTACTTTTATGTTTTTTGAATAAACCTGAGAGAATCCCAGGCAAAATAAAATCCCAGGATTTGTAGAGTAGCCAGTGGGTCAGTTAATAATTGTTCCCATAGTTTAAATGTATTTGTCAGTTAACTGATGATTCTGTTTTAAAGTAGATACAGAATGGTCTTCTGCACACTTGAATTCCACGTTAGGTTGGTGACACCAGTGTACCCTGGACTGAATATACGTTAGTGAACAATATGGTTCTGGATTACTCTGGAGAATGGAAAATACTTTTTGCTTGGTTGAGAAATTTTTAAAGCTGGAAAGGACTATGTTTATTTTAAATCCCTGGTAATTTGGATTTGAATGACACAAAGTTCTAATATAGCCCAAATTTATTGTAATCTGTTTAGCTATTTGTATTAAATTAAGTGCTTCAGAGGTGTTCATGTCTGAAGTTTTGAAAACAAAAAATGTGGGAGGCAGTTGGTTAAACACTTGGAAACAGTGATGATTTAAATATTAAGCCCATTTAGGGAGTAATGGATTCCACCATTTCAGAGCAACTGGCTTCTTCACAGAATTTTATCCATTTGATTTAATTCAATATCTGGTTAACTCAAGGCTGGGGAAGTGATTGACAGTTGAAAAAATGTCATAATTAATTTTTCCCTTTTTAATTCCTGTGTAAACGAGATGGAAGAGGAAATTACTTCTAAAGGTCTCAATGACAAGAAACAACCAGTTGTGTTTAAATTACAGATACCTTATTTACTTCTTCCAAAGAAAAAATATTGTAAATACTTTTTTTTTTTCCTGAGTATTCAGTATGATTTACGTGATGATCCACGTGCTCATTTGTTTTATGGGTAACAGTGAGTGATTTTTTTCCTCACCAGTATGACAGAGGTAGACAGTGGTTTCTCCCAAGTCTTGCAAGAAACGTGCTTCACGTGTGCTTCCATACTCCAGAGGACTCTGCACGTGGCGTGCTTGCTATACCCGGCTGCCACAGACTTCATTCTATTTATTTTTTGAAGTTCTTTTCTCCTTTTCTTGCTATTTTTTTTTTTTTTTTCTTTCCCCAATATTTCAGCTCTCTGGGAATTGCACCCTGCCTTGGAGTGGAATGGCTGTTCTCTCAGTGCTTGTATGGAGCAGAGAGATCTATGTCAGCACTCTGCTGTTCCCATTGTCGGGTAGGTCGTCTTCTGCAAGAGCAGTGCATAGGTCTAGAGAAGTCCCCGTTCAAGATGTGGTAGGCATAGCGGGATCCTGGCACAGCTAGCTCTGATTCTCACCCCTCTCCAGAAAGGCAAAGGAGAGGGAGGGTTCCTCGTGGAATACCCTTTGCTATTCCTGACCTCTCAGCTGCATCTGTGGTATCTTTCTTCCTCTGGGCAGCTGTCGGGGTGCTGTAATGCATCACTACCATCAGCACAGCTTAGCTAGAAACACCTTTGTCAGAAGATGAGGCACACTAGCCACCGGTGCTCTTTGTTCGTGCCAGGTACTCAAAGAAATAATCTTCTGCTACCTTAATGGCTTTCTCTTCTCTTTATAGCCTCTGTGTCAGCAGGTTCTAGCTGTTTGAGCTCTGGCTGCAGACAGATGCACTCATCAGTTCACTGCAGGCAACGTGTGTCTGACCGTGCCCGTAGGAAGACTTTGTGCTCCACCTGGATGCAGGCGCTGGACTGCTGTAGCACAACCAATGTTACCAGGGGTTGCTGCCAGGATAAAGCCTGGATACAACCCGCAGCCATCTCTCCATGAGCAGTAACTCGTCCTGAGGGAGGGAGTTCTTGGTAACAAGATCCCTGACTGAGCCATATTAAGATGGTTTGTAGGTCACTTTTCCTGCTTTTCAGTACTAATTCTTGCACAGAACTATCGGAGAGTAACATTTTCCTTTGTAGAGGATAAA
Source organism: Megaceryle torquata (assembly GCA_024611175.1). NCBI lineage: Eukaryota > Metazoa > Chordata > Aves > Coraciiformes > Cerylidae > Megaceryle > Megaceryle torquata. Next base: position 49,323 of record JANIJG010010115.1, on the reverse strand, counting down.
GCCTAGCTTTCCTTCACCTGCTCCATGTGACCACAATGCCCTTAGTAAATCCTTTTGGAAGTGTTTGCTGAGCCAAGTACCTGACTGTGGGACATTCTTTGGCATGTTGCATTTGCAATGATTTCATTTCTAATTCCTGCAAGGCACCTTAACTCTGCCTTGTAGGTGGAACTGAAGGTTTTTGCTTCACCATCGTGCTCCTCATGTCTCTAGCAGCAAAGGCACAGGAGATAGATGTGGACCATTTTATATGGACTCTGAAGAACAGAGATTAGCAGCTATTGGACTTCAGTTGGGAAACAGACCTATTAGTTGGCAGGTGCCATTCTTTGCATGGTCTCCAGACAGTATTAGGCATGGTCACCAGCCTCCTAGTGTAATTTTGACTCCCGTTCCTATGCAACGAAGCCAAGGTCACAACTTTCATTGCTGTTTCCACTTTTGTATCTTTATTACATAAAGAAAAGCTGGGAAAGGGTCTGGAGAAAATGTCTTATAAGGAGTGCCTGAGGGAGCCGGGGTTGTTTAGTCAGGAGAGAGGAAGCTGAGAGGAGACCTTCTTGCTCTCTACGACTACCTGAAAGGAGGTTGTAGTAAGGTGGGTATTGGTCTCCTCTCCCAGGTGACTGGTGATAGGACAAGAGGAAATGGGCTTAAGTTGCTCCAGTGGAGGTTTAGGTTGGATATTAGGAAATTTTTTTTTTACTGAGAGAGTGGTGAGGCCTTGGAACAGGCTGCCCAGGGAGGGGCTGGAATCACCATCCCTGGAGGGGTTTAAAAAATGTCTAGATGTGGCACTGCAGGACACAGTGTAGTGGTCCTGAGAATATTTAGTAGATGGTTGGGTGTGATGATCTTGAAGGTCATTTTCAACCTTAGTGATTCTATGAAATTACTGCAATGTTTGGAGAGAGAGAAGAAAAAAAAAAAAAAAAGGCAGAATTTTCATTGCCACGATGTATTAGCCTCATCTACTTCCATAACCCCAGCTGGCACCTCTGAGTGTCACCTCTCCTCTCTTTGGTTGTAACCCCGGTCTCTTCCTCCTCTGGGCATTGACCTAGCTCCCTTCAGCAGTGCTTGGTCTTCTGTCCTGCTGGCCACAGCAGTTTTGGAGGGTGTCAGCAGGAGCCAGCCGGTGTGGTTTGGCATGGTCATTGCTACTCGCTCACCCCAGCTCCCTTGGAAGAGAGGGGGTTGCTGGACTCAGGGGAGCTCCAGCCATCTCTTCTGGCTCAACTGGAAAAGACTCCCCAGCGACTCTTCTCTGAAGCCCAAACCGAAAGGGGCAGGGTAGGCAGACTGGGGGCTTGGGGTGTCACTTTTCCTTTACCTGAAGAACTTGCATTGTTGACTTTTGGCAACCACGCTCTGGCTTTTTACCAGGGGGCTCTTTGCATAAGCTTCTGAATTTGCAAAAGCACGTATTTTTGGATTGCCACAGAAGTACTTCATGGCCAGTTTTTATGTTCTGCGTAACGGCAGTTATAGGTCCATTAGTAATTTAGGATAATGCTTCTTGAGTCATCAGCAGTAGTCAGGGCTTTCAGAAATACTTTGCCTGCACTGATTTGCTTTCTTCAGATGTGGGGCTGGGGAGGGGAAATGATGGATTTAGCTCAGGGAGGCTCAGAGCAGCAGTTCACCCCTTTCCTTGGGCTTAATAGGGACATAGTGTGCTCAGTCTCCAGTGAATCAGCCAGAGCCTTGCTCTTCAGAGTGGCTTTGCTGCCTTTGAACTCCTGGCTCAGTGTGGGTTACGCTGATTGGAGTGAGCTGGCTCTCCCAGGCCACACAACACCCGGAGCCTGTGTCATCCATCCTCTGTGCCAGCTTTGGCCTCAGGCAGTTCCAATTGTGGGTTCCTCCGTTTCATGTTCCCAGGGCTCCCTCGCTCTCCAGATGAGTGTGATCTGAAGCAGGGTCATGCTCTGTAACATGGTAGCTCTCCCTCCGTGCCTGTGCAAGCACAGCCAATTCACCTCGGCCATCAGGAGTGGAAGTGTCCTAGCTGGGGTGGGATATCCTCTTTGTGAGTCCAGGGGCTTGCTGGAGAATGAGATTTTGGATGACAGTGTGACAGAGTTCAGAGCCATCAAGAAAGCCCATCCAAACGGTTTGCTTCTGCAGAGCAGAGGAGTCACTCCATCCCTGAATGCCAAGTGACTTTTTAGTTTTTATGCCTACCACATTAGACTTTCCAGAGAGTTCCTGAGATGTTTTTTCTTGCAGTGAAACATGAATGCATGGAGATTGTCCTGATAGATACCAGAATTTGTTGCTTGCTACCCAATATTCAAAAGCAGATGTGCTTTTATTGATTGGAGCTGGCTCGTTCTGGCTGAACTGTTTGTAGCTGCCTGCCACCTACAGAGCAGATACTCAGAGTTTGTTGGTATCCATTGGGCACATGATGTTACCAAAGCACCCAGAAACAGTGCTGTGCTTGGCAGAGCTGTTGTTAAATTCCCGTTAGCCTCAAGGACCTCAGGGCTGACTTCCAGGTATTGATGGGTGTGTGGTGTCCTGCTTCAAGTGTAGATGGTCATGGGGACCTTCAAAACCAGAAAGAAGGGCATGGCAAGAGCTGGATTTCTTGGAGATACTTTGTGGTTGGTACCTGTGCAGTCATCTGCCACCCATTTTTATTCCCCCTCATTAATGTCACTTTCTTTCTTTCTATTAATTAAGGGGAGGTAAGAGTTCCCAGGCAGGTTCAGGGGCACAAACACTGATAAAGGAAACAAAAAGTCCTCAGTTTCCAGCTGCTTATGGCTCCCAATTTTAGAGTACCAGCAGGTACGTGGGAGCCTGGAAGTTCCCATTGCTGGTCAGTAACCTCATACAAGTGGGCACAATGTTATTGGAGCAACATCCTGCAGCTTTTGGGTGTTTTAAATTGTATTTCTGTTTCTGACTAGATGCAGTTTACAGGTATTCCAGTTCCAATTCTTACATGTTTTCATGTTAGAAAATGCTAATCATCCCCCATTATTTTCTACTCAAAATCTATGTACTTTATTTGCTTAAATATGCAGCCTTCCCATTGGAATGGCAAAAAGGCCAGTTACATTTGATGTAAAAGTTCCATTAAGTTGCAAACTAAAGTTTTAGTGGTTACTGGTAAATGAGAACCTGGGCGTCTTTCAGCAAATAGCTGATGCGGAAATGCAAAACAAAAGGGGTTTAAAATTGACTATTTAAATTGGCATGTCCTAGCACAGTATTGAAACCAGAACATAAATCTGCCTAGCGTGGCTTTGTTGAATCAAGCAGGGATCTCTCAGTTGTAGAATTAGTAGAATAAATTTAAATTAAAATAAAAAAGAGTCTGATTGCAATTGTAATATATAATATTTATCATTTCTACAAATCTTTGCTTTGATGGGAACCAAACTGGTGCTGCCATTGCCAAAAGCCAATCCTCATCATCTATTTTGTGGTTGTATAAATTTTCCTTTGCCTGCTTCTTTAGTGGTATCCCAAATTATAACTCTTTTTAATGGTCAACCTATCTTGGCTTGAATTTTCCCATGCCTGAGGTCCACAATGCTGATTTAGCAGAACAAAAACTTTGAAGATATTTCCTTTTCTCTGCTGTTTATTATATCCTTTGCTTCGTGTGTAGACCAAACTCAGAAGCTTAGGTCAACAAGAAACCACCGTTGTGGTCAGGCTGGCTCATGGGAAGCAGCACTCAAATGGTTCCAGTTTGTTGTTCTCCTGGGTCCGAGATGATTCCCACAGGTTGGGCCGGCAACTTCATGCTTTTGAAATCGATTCAGATCCCTCCCAGACAACACGTCCTTTGGACACTCATTTTACCTGCATCCTCACCCCGGTGGTGGTTACTCTAGGCTGGGAGAATGGTCCTTTAAGGAGAACTAGGGTGGGTTTAGCCCGTACTTGCACCATTCGGGTTTGAGCTTTCCCAAGGCAGACATCAACAACTTGTCATCTATAAAGAGAACATGAAATAATTTTATTTTATTTTTTTTCCACTTTATGAAGTGAAGTAAGTGCTCCAAGATAGTTTCAGTGTTTGTTTATTCACTTCCTTAAAGCCTTGGAATCTGGACCTATAAATACAGGCTGACTTAATGTTTACAATTGTGATAGCTCTTGAATTGATTGATGCTACTTGTTAAAGAAATAATAAATATTAAGATATGTTTAGATTAATATTTTTCTTGTTAAAATGTTGCTTTTGTACGTCGGTGAAAACCGGTCTGAAACTATCAACCTCTCTCACTTGTCTAAAACTAGGAAGCCTGTTGAGCTGTTACAGAAGTAAAAGGAAAAACTTTGCCACCAGACTTAAGAGATGAGGCTTTTCACAAAGTTAGCAACTCTACTGAAAACTTCATAGTAGTTGGGTATTGACCTTAAAGAAAAAGCCAGCATTTCTTACAAAGAATCACCACCTGATACTTAAAATTCTTTTCTTATTGGGGATCTTTAATGTAACTTTTGCACTGGAGATGTCTAGCTGGAGTTTCTAAGTCTATAATTTACTAATTGTTTTTAGAAGATGCTGTAGGCTTACTAATCCATGGGAGGTTTGTAAGAAATGTAAACCACTTTCAGATATACCAGATGATCCCTGAATATCATCTGCAGCTGAATTTAACCAATTTAGAAAAGTTTTGCCTCCTTGTTGACAAATATCCTTTATCTGAACTCGAAAAAATAGATGAGGCAAGAATTATGTTTCCCAGCCTGTGTTTACAAATCTGAATCGATCGTTTCTTTGCTCTCAAATGTTCAGGATGGAGAGAATTTACTGTTTGAAGTTTGTTTAATGTTGGAATATGTTTCTATGGCTTTAAGTGACTCAGAACAGAGTAAAACTCAACAGTTAAATTTAAAACATCATTTATTTATAAACCAGAAACGTGTCCAAATACATTTGCGTCCGTCGGATATTTAAACTGTGACAATGCAGTTTTGATTTACATTGGTTTTTTTTTTTTCCTGAATGAAATGGCTTAATTGCAGTCTATAGTATTAAAGCAAATATTTCATCTCAAGCTAAGCCCGGTGCTTTTAAGGGAACATTATTTTTGCCTTGACATACATACAAAAAACGTTTCCCACTTAAAGGAAAGCGGTTGAAGGAATTTGGATTGGGTAATTTAGGTTGAACTGTTGAAAGTGAAGTTGCTTGCTTAGGCATCGAGCCAGTCAAAACTCGTGCCCATCTTTAACTTTCTGCAGGCTGCGTAGCCTGTGAGACCTCTACTGACATGGGGAAAGGAAGAAGCGTGCAGCATCTTTCCCGAGCTGGATGTATGTAACCTCCTGCCACATGCACTTGGATTAAGCGTGCGTGCAATTAGAAGACCTCAGAGATGACCTGATCGCACCAAAATGCCCAGCTGGTCAAAAATGAGATTTCCTTTCTTGTCTATGTCTATGCTTGGGGGGGGTGGGGTGGGGAAGGGAACGTTTTGTTGCTTTTAATATGAGCTTCGTTGGATTGGTTTGTCTCACTAGTGCAGGCGTGACGCAGTGTTGTGTTTTATCAGTGCCCACCCCCAGCAGAATTCTTTGCTTAAGAGGAGGCAGATTTTCACCTACTGAATAAGACTCTGGACTCACATTGATGCTTCTCAGTGTTGTCTCGTGCGCTCTCCTGTGCCAGAGTGAATTTTATCCCCGGACTGCCTGGTGTAAGTTATAGCCCTCTTTCTACCCTCTGGAACTTTGCATGTTCAGATGTGACTGTGCTGAATGATAGGATGTCTATTTTAGACTTAGCCTGTATTTACAATCAGGAGGGCAAGTTGCTGGAAGAACTTAGCTCCTTTTTCTTTCGAAACAACTTTTAAATACAGGGTGAGTTTGAAAGATTTCTCTGTGTAGGGTTTCTTTTTTTTTTTGCCTTTTTTTTTTTTTGTTTGCTTTATAAAACATGTTTTTCCTAACCACCAACACTTGTTTTCTCTGAACGGATCTTAAAAATCTGTAGGGTTGAATCGTAAAAAACACTTGTTAGAAAGACTTTGTTCAGTCACTGAAGAATCAAGTTGTCCTTTAATTAGAGAAAAAGATATTTGTCAGCAAATGCACAGCGAGGACTTGTTGATATTTTATCTGTCGTTTGTAGAGTTGCTGCTGTTCAAATGTGACTGCCCTCTGTCTTTTTAGTGAATGTTTCCAGCACCGGGATCTCATGCTAAATATTTGATATGCATTTTTCACCTTTCACTGGTGGGAGCAGAGATTGATAGGGACTAGGAAAAGGAAGCATCAGCTGGAATTTTTGGGAGCTGGTGGTGACAGTCCCTCTCTGCACAGTTAAACTGGAAGGGAGTCCTTGGAAAGCTATCAACTGCAGTCTTGTTTCCATATCAAGTAGCAGCATGAAGTACGCTTAAACACATTGCAAATGTGTTATAATAGGAACTGAGTGATACAGAAGCTTCTGCATATGCAGTAATTTGACTTTTTTTTTTTAAAGTAAGTCGAGGGTGCTTTTTGTCTACGGGAGCATTAAACTTGCATCATGCTTGGCCTTGTGACAAGTCCTGGGCATGTAATTTAGAGCCATATAGGGATGTTCTTAGTCTTGAACCATTTGAATTAATACCACCTTTCATATCATGAGTGTAGTATTAGTAATTTAAAGTAGATAATTCACAAGCCTTGTGGCTCAAGCACGAACGGAAAACGATAAGGACTATTTGATGTGGACGATGTTAGCAGCTTTGGTTATAAATCAGGCTTGGTTTCTATGCAGTGCTGTGTTTAGTGCCAACAGACTGGAATGCCAGATCTGGTATGAGTTTATATGCATAGGTGGGGAGCCTGACAGATTGGATTTATATAAAAGGCCGACAGACAAAAATTAGAGAGGTATGGAATGACCTCCTAGAAAGCTGCGGTCTGGTAAGCATTTTAGACAGACTTTGCAGCCACTGGTAACTAGAAGTGAACCTGCCTGTCAGTTCAAATTCAGTGCCACTGTCTATCATGAAATGTCTGCTGGTTTCAACACTTCAGGGGAAAAGAAATCGTCCTCTCCTGTCTGTCGTGTCATGATGTGGAGTAGTTGTAAGAGTTATCTTGACAAATGCTGCTTTAGCTGCTGCCTTTGGGTTTTTGCTCATACTTGGGCAACAGCAAAAGAGTTAAAGCCGGGACGCTGCAGAATCTCTGTCCTGTCCGGGAACATTTTCCACTGCAGCACAGGGCAACTTTTGAGAGCAGAAGAGCTGCGTACAGCATGAGTTATATATGGCATGGGCCACACATGGGGTGACGTGTATACCTTTCAATATTCCACCAGTGCAGTAGGTTCTTCCCTGATTTTCTGCAAAGAGAAGGTTAAAGGACATTTACGGGGTCTCCGTTTCCGTTATGTCGCACAGTTGGATTGCTGGTGGCTAATGCACTTTGATTGCTTCCCTAGACTTTGAACTTCAGCCTGAGCTTTTCTTTAACTGTTTTTCCCAGCTGTTAGATGCTTCTGCCTTCTCTTTAGCAGACATTTGTCTGGAAAAAAAACCAAAACCAAAATGAACAACAAAAAAAACCCCTAACAACCTTGTTTTTCAAATTTCTTATTATTTTTTCACTTAAAACTTCTCTAGGCTTAGAAGTGTACTCTGAATAGTCTCCAGAAGAGCTGTCTTAGTAAATATATAGGAACATGTCCTAAAATGATCTCTTGATTACCAGGAGATCCTGACTTTTTCCTGAGGATTCACTTGTCATTCTGCATGAATCAAGGTGCTTCCTTACCTAGGTTTTGTTTTCATCTCTCATTCAGGGAAGAAATAGCACTTTGTGTTGACAGAATTATAATGAGATGTTTAGCTAGCAACAAAATAAAGTCTGAGGGGGGTGTCTGGATCATCTGCCAGCAATGTAGAATGGACGTGCTTAGCATTTCCCAAATTCAGAATTTTCTCACTGAAATGCAAGTTCTGTAAGTTTTTAAGTTCACTTAAACAGTGAAAAGCTTCAACTCGGACCTCCTAAGCATGAGACTCAAGTTGTGGATCATAAGAAAACTGTGCTAGCTCAAAAATCTTTCCTTAAGGCAGAATTAGCTTCTCACAGCTAGGAATTTCACCTCGAGACATTTCCCTTCGCTCTGACAGCCACGAGAGAGAGAAGCACACTCCAGCCTCAGGTCCTGCAGCTCCCCAGTGCTAACGTGGTTCCTCTGCCCTGCCAGTGCCCAAGGGTGAGTTTTGCAGTGCAGGGTTCAGGAAGAGTTGGCCAAAGTCTAAATAAGAAAATGAACTTTTTCCACCCAGAGGCACCTGACTGCAGAGACCTTGGTGGAGAGGTGGTGTCGGCCCTGCAGGTGAATGGGGGGATTTTCTAGAGTCTAGCAGGTCAGGTTGAATTGCATTTGGTGTGCAGAGGCGTGTTGATGAAATATAAATGAGTGCAGGAGAGAAAGAGGGTAGTGACTTCCCGCTGTCAGGCAGAGAGCAGATCAGCTGCCGTTCCCTACCGCCCCGTGGTTTTTCCAGTTTCTTGTCCCAGTAACAACATGAAATACCAGAGGCTCTTGGGTTAGATTAGGTGATGAGGGGCATAGCTCAGCGTGTCTGAGCATGCCAGATGTATTTTGGGCTCTAGAAAGTAGCATGCTACAAGATTTAGTCTGTATTTAGTCACTGGCCTACTTTGCAGGATATTTTGCATTTCTGAAAACTTTCTCAGCAGAGATGTGCCCCTCCCCACCCACTCCCCCCTTTTTTTTTTGGTCTTTTTTTCTTTCTTTCTGCTTCTGCCTTTAAACATTTATCATCTCTTACAGTGATTTAAGGTTGGAAGTAGTAACATGTAGCCATTCAAGTGCTGCCTCTTTTCGGGTTTAAATGTGTCTTTATTCCCTTTTCTCTTTCCCTTTTGGTTTTCATCTTCTTGAAGACAAGGCTTGGCCGTTGCTGTGTTCTGTCATTTCTGCAAACGCAGTGGACGTCAGGGTGAGCCTCCCAAGTTTTGGAGGAAGCTCTACTTTGAACCATAACCTTGCATGGAATGCCAGGAGGGGTGACTTCTTACTTAAGACATCTCTTTCTCCCGAGGCTGTACATCCCATTTCACAGGCAGGAAAGGAGATCATGTAGCTGCTTCTCTGAGCTCTTTGCCAAAAGCCCTGCCAACAGACTTCGGGAGTCTCTTTGGCCTTCACAAGGGGTTTTAGGAGCACACATCACTTAAAGTCTCAATTTCTTTGGGACCATTTGGAGTTCTTCTCCCTGCCCCTCCCAGGGAAGCTAATAAAGGCAACCTTGTGACTTAGTGGTTTATTTTGGAAGCTGCAGGAACTCGCTGGGGCTGGAGGAGCCACTTTTGGCAAACGTTGCCCCGTGAGCTCCATTGCAGTGATGGCATGTTACAGTCCCCCAGCTCTTCCTTATCCTGGAAACTGGGTCACTGCAGTAGATTGATTGGTTGATAAGTGGAGAAAAGACAGATCTCCGTTGGGAATAAGGGTGTCCTTTTGTCTCGTGGGTCTGAAGGAAACGGGTCTCATATAATCACAGTGTCTGTGGATGCTTGCATGGGTCTCAGTCAGCTTTGCCCATTTTCAGGAGAGGAAACTGGGGCACTGAGGCTAAAGGTACTGTGTAAATCCATGCAGGATGAAGAATTTAATCATTAATCTCCAGGATCAAGGAAGGACCCTAGTCCAGCACTTTATCTCCTAGCAAAAATCTGCTGTACCTAATAGAATGTTTAAACAAGTTAATTTAACAGAGTTTTGTCTTCCTTCACAAGTGCTAGCTCTTGTTTCTGCCAAGTATCATTTGCCTTTTCTGTCTCTGTGAGGTCCTGTGCCACTCGATGAGCTGAGTGCTCATGAATTATAAAAAAGCAACAATTCTTCAAACATGCATTGGTGCTTCATTTTCTCATGTTACCTCATACTATAAAAATCCTTATACAAATGTTTTTAGCTATTAAGACCTTCCGAGATGTTATTTTAGAGTGTAAAACATGCAAGGGTCGGTGTCTGCCCCATGTCTGGAAAAGACTGGATCAACAGTTGTTCAGCCAATTTGGAGCCTGGAGAAAGAAAGAGGGTCATCTTTTCTGCAGAATGTGTGTATTTAGAGAAAGCATCAATCATTGACATCATCTGCAGGGTTTTCTAGGAAACACTTATGTATTGATGTGGTATTTTCCTGCTTGGTTGTTCTCAAGGATCCAGCATCTCAGGAATATGTGAAATCTCTCTTAATTTTTAACTTTGCCATTATTTCAGAGGTTTCAGAGACCCTTCCTCCTTGCTACCAAAGAACCTCCAGTACATTGAGGTCATCAAGAGAAATTAAGCATGGTCTTGAAGCTGTGGATGTGGGTATATTATATGGGACTGAAGCGACTGTGGGGAAAGAGAGAGCAGGAGGTGACCTCGTGGCTTTTCATCCGATATCCCCTGATCTTCTGAAGTCCTCCTTAAAATGTGTGGAGTTCACTGATGGTTATTTGCTGCTAAATATTGATTTAACCCCTTGCCACTTCCAAAATGCCATTCTTCTGGAGCCGAACAGGATGGATAGGAAAGCAGAGGGTGGCATGGGACGTCTTCATGGCCACTGCTAGCAGAAGAGAAGCAGCCCTCAGAAGAGGCAGAAGGTTTGGGCAAATTTGCTTCTGGCTTTTGACCATCTTGACATCCATGTGGGCCTTATTGCTCTGCTTAGCAGTCTTTAGGATGGTGCAGGTTCTATTTAATGTTTATAAATATGTAAAGGGTGAGTGTCGGGAGGATTATACACCAGGGCAAGGCTCTTCTCAGTGATGTCCAATGACAGGACACAGGGCAACGGGTGCAAGCTGGAACGAAGGAGGCTCCATGTAAACATAAAGAGAAACTTTTTTCTTGGTGAGGGTGACAGAGCCTGGAAGAGGCTGCCCAGGGAGGTGGTGGAGTCTCCTCTGGAGACATTCAGAACTCACCTGGCTCTGTTCCTGTGTGACCTGATCTAGGTGATCTTGCTCTGGCAGGGGGGTTGCACTCAATAATCTGTGGAGGTCCCTTCCAACCCCTACCGTTCTGTGATTCTGTGATTTAAAGTCCCTTTCTCTCTGTCCATTTATTTTTTTATTTTTTAATTTTTTTTGGTTTGAAGGAGCTCACTCTTCCTGCAGATCAGCCTGATTAAGGAATAATTAAGATGCAGTTGAAAAGGCAATCTGAAAGCTATCAAAAGAAACACTAAGAGATACCTAAAACTATGCTCTGAATCTAAGTGGTAGTAACTGGTAACCATCTGTAGGAAAGAGCAGAGAGCTCAACTTTTTAGTTAAACTTTTTTTACAGACTTCTCTAGACCTGTAGGGATATGTGGCAATCTGGCTATTACTGTGCTGTTTCAGGGACTGAGAAGCTGTAAGAAAGTTGTATTCTTGCCACGTGGGATGTAATAACAGCAACAGATGGAAATTAATGCTCTTCAGAGTATTTTCAGTGGCGTTCCCTAGACAGACACATAGATAAAATGATTTTCAAACGAGTCCATCCCTGGCTGCAGCTGATAAAATATTGAGAGCTGTGCTGAGGTTGGTGGAGCTCGGTGACAGACATCAGCTGGGTATGGTATGGTCTGTATATTCTACATGTCTTACATTCACTGGGTGCAGAAAGCCAAGAAGAATCGTTCTTGAAAGAGGGCTTATCCCACTGCTCGGTAAACTCAATAGAATACAAAGCCCCCCCAAGCATTTTAAGTTGCTGAAAAGTTTGTCAGCGATATTGCAAGAAAACATATTGCTTTAGAGTGACCTCATTTTAATCTTTTCTGAATTGCTTTATGATTAGAACAGTCACATGCCGGGGTAGGACCCCGTTAGTAGATTTAAAGCATCTGTTTACTTCTGAAAACGCGCATCGTTATGGGCTTTGCTGAGTATTCCCCTTTTTTTTTGTTAGAGAAAAAAAAAAATCTTTTCTTTCTTTCTTTTTTTTTTTTTTTTTTTTTTTTTTTTTTTTTTTTTTTTTTTTTTTTTTTTTTTTTTTTGTCTTTTCTGTTGCAGGACAGACCATCTCAGCTATACCAGTTTGGGAGCAAAATATGGAATGTGTTTCACTGCTGACCGAAGGCAGCCAAATGAACAGTATTTATAGTAGTTCGAAAATCAGCAGTTAGCAGTTTCTTCACATTCTAACACTACCCAGCACTTTCCAGAGAGAACTCATTGTTTACAAGAAATCTGCTTTCCAAATCCGTTGTGGTGCCCTCCAGCCTTGGCTATTAACTATTTGCAAAGGGGAAGCTAACCTACGGTGTGGGGGAAGATGGCAATGGATGAGTACCTGTGGATGGTCATTGTGGGGTTTATCATTGCTTTTATTTTAGCCTTCTCGGTCGGTGCAAACGATGTTGCCAATTCTTTCGGAACGGCCGTGGGCTCTGGCGTTGTTACTTTACGCCAGGCTTGCATTTTGGCTTCTGTTTTTGAAACGACTGGCTCGGTGTTGCTGGGAGCAAAAGTAGGAGAAACAATTCGGAAAGGTATCATTGATGTTAACCTGTACAACAACACCGTCCCGCTGCTGATGGCTGGAGAAGTGAGTGCCATGGTCGGTAAGTTCATACTTTCCTGTTCCAAGTAATGCTCGTGGTGTGTTTGTGTCCTGTTCGTTGTGAATATTAGTAATTAAGTTTTTCGGTCTGTTGGATGTGCACGTCTGGGTTTGTGTGAGTGCAGGGGCCTCTATTCCTTTTTTCTTTAGTGTCCTATGGTCTTTTTTTTATTGTTTGGGGGTTTTTTTAATGTTTTTAATAATTGACATATTTCTGTGATCCAGCCGTTTAACTCCTAGAAGGAAAAAACTTTGACATAATGGATCATATCTATATATTCCTAGGGTATTGAAAATGGTATTTTGAAGACTTTTATGATGGTACATGGAAAATAAGTAAGCGTAGCATTTGGGACTGCAGAGAAGATCCTGCAGACACAGCAATTTGCAAGGAATACGTCTGAGAAGCAACTACCTAAACTGTGTTTAGAAATTACAGCAAACCCAAACACGTTTGCTTAAACTGATTGTCCAGCTAAGTGGTTGCAATTAATCATACACTTCACCCTCACCCAGGAGAGAACTAAAGAAGCAGTAAAAAACAGGTGGTCACGCATTTAAGGGGTTTTTAATTTTTCTGACTCAAACCGACAGCGGTTCAGCGTACCTTGGAATCTGGTCCACGTGCTTTTGTTTGCAGTTGAATTAATCTCCATTTAGAACAAATAGCATATTCTGAGGTAAGTAACATTAAGCCGCAGTATTTACTCTTTGTTTATATGCAAGAGACTTTGTGAGCTTTTGGAGAGCTCCCTCAAGGAGCAATAGCAAAGTTGCTTTTAAAGGGCAGGAGACAGCAGGAAGGAAACCCTTTCTCTGTGGGAGAGGCAGCCCAGGCAAGGGGCCAGCCTGCCCATCCCACCACCACTTCTTCTTCAGTCTGGCAGGGCTGTGGCATCCCAAATGGGCTGATGTGATTTATCCAAGCACTGCAGCATCCTCTGTTTGAAAGGGATGCTCCACTCAAAAGAGTTTCTTCCTTAAACCTTCTTAAATGTAACCTAAATATTATTTCCACCTAACACCTTCTCCCCACAGTTTTTGGGCAGGACCTGCAGGTGAGATAGGTGAATCCATGCAGAGGTCTACTACATGCAGTTATTTTCCTTTTTTCTTTAGGGAAATGGAAAGTTTTGCCTTTTTAAAATTTTATTTTTATTTTTAATGGTTCAAGATGGACATTGAGTGCCAGTTTCTGGACTTGTCTGAGGTGGCTTATCTGTGTGCTTGAGAGCAGGGAGGTGGTTTCTCTGGGCTTCGCTGCTCCTGACTGTCCTGAAGGTTGGCCACCTTCCCCTGCCCAAGGGGAAGAGGGGTTGGTTGGTGAGAAATCACTGCTGGGACCTCAACTGCTTTCCCAAATGGGCCCTCTTGTGCATCAGATGCTCTTGGGTACCCCTTATCAGTTCCTCTTTCCTAGTGTCCTCCAAGGTCAGCTGCAGATTTCTGGCCTCTCCCTCAAGCTGTAGGTGGTTTCTTAGTGCCACTCTACCCACATCACTTAGCCTTCTGCTTCCTGAGGTAGCTCCTTCACTTCCCATGGGCATGTGCCCGGGAGCAGCTTACACCATCTGAAATGTAAGTGACCTGCACCTTCTGACCTTCACGTTCTTGATACTCACTGTCCCTGTTGAAGGAAGGGTCCTTTTCATTTTCTGTATCTATTTCTGGCATCCTGATCCTGGCCGGGCAAAGTTTGAAGTCTCAGATGCCCCCTGCAGAGGCAACTGGCCAGAAGCTCAAAGAAAACAACTTATTTGCATGTGTATTTACATAAGCCTTTGTGAACTTCATGACCAGTTGCATTCCCTTCCTCCGTGGAATTCCAACGTGGAATTAAGAAGAAATTCCACATTTTAAATCTCAGAATTAATCACAAGTTACAAACTGCAGATTTCAGGGCTTTTTTTCCCCTCAAAACCATCTCCAGCTTTTCTCTGAGTGTGGGATGTTTTTCCCCTGTGTTTTCTCTGAGCCTTCCTGGCTGTTTTCTTTTCCTCTTTCTGTTTTTCCTCTGCATTTCCTGCCCTTCCCTTCCCCCCCTGCTCCATTCTCTCATGCCTCATGATCATGTTTTTGCAAATGGACTTAGCTTCTGAATTTTGATGAGGCTTAAATGAGTCAACAATCTGGGAGAGACCAAAAGTCACTGTATCCTCTTTCCAGATGTTGGAGGAAGATCCTTTGATGCTTGCAGCAAACAGCAGATGGTGATTTTCAGGGCAACCTTCTCTCCTAAGAGAAAAAGAAGCAGGGAGCACTGGGATTAAAATTTTAAAATACAACATTTTTTAAGAATTTGTAACATATTGAAATGTTGTCTGTTAGGCAGTTGGGAAGATGGGGACTGTTGCTCTTGGGAGCAAATTGCAGTAATTCCCTAACATTAACTAATTGCCAGGTTATTGTCAGGAATTGCCCCAGCGTTGTTCTCATGGTCCTGGGGGGAGCCCAAGGCAGCAGCTGGTGTGACCGAGGAGATGCCACCGACAGAGAGGACGACCCAAGTAGGGTTAGAAAGCAATGTACTAACGTAGCCTTACAGATGGTGTGGTGTTCCATGGGGCTTACAGCTTACAGCCTCAGAAGAATGGATGTGGTGCCTTCAGCAGCAGGGGGGTTGGACTCCAGAGGTCCCTTCCAACCCCTACTATTCTATGATTCTATGAAACACACCCTGAGCCAAAAGCCAGCGCTGGTGACCAGAACAGTCCCCACCTAACCCTCTTTCTTCTGGGAGATAAGTGTGTATGGCCACCATGTCAGCAAGCATGAAGAGTCTTAGGACTCTGTGACAGGTCTAGTGAGCCTCCTTCCTGGGTTAGTTTGCAAAGATAAAAATTGGTAACGTGCATTTTAAGTTAAAGTTTTGGTGTAGGCAGTTAAGGCTTTGCAAGGGAAAGTCCTGCTCTGGCTTGGTTTGTATTCTTTTCTGTTCCTTACTCTGCTTCCTTAAACTTCTTTAGACAACACATTGTCCTTCTCAGACCATCCATCCATCCTCCACCACTTGCCCTCTTGCTCTCCTGTTTGTTTTCAAGGTGAAGCTGATTAAATAAGAAACAGTGCCATAACTCCTCTGCTTCCCCCCTGAGAAAAAAAACCAAGACCACAGCCCTCACCACACATCTGCAGTGCCTTGGTGACATTTTCCCTCTTTCTTAGATCATTATGTATCTATGGCTGGCTTTTCTGTTTGCTTGGCTCTTTACAGATGTTACCATCTGTTTTCGCTTTCACCTCACTTCCACTTGTTGGTTTCAGTTCATGTCAAAGGTTTCAAAGCGTGTTTATTTTTATTTTAGTACAAGGGAAGAGAAGCCAAAAAATTAAAGAGCAGGTGGTCCTTGTTTCATCTAGAGTTTCCAATAGCAATGGGAGTACCAGTTGTTTTGGGATAGTACCCCAGCAGAGATCAGTTTTACCAACTGGTAAAGTTCCAAGTGTAGCTGTGGGTGTTGCCAGTGGCTCACCATTTCAGATGGCTCTGTTTCAAGACCTTCAAACCACCCTCTCCTGTTAGAATTGAGGATGGAGGCTGAGACTTTGCATTACAATGTATGTCCAGTGACCTTGCTGAACATCACCAGTGTCTGCTGCAGATCTGTTAAGAGGTGACATGAGCCAGAAAATACAGGATCTCTCGTGGCAGTTTAATTGCTGCCACTGGGGCCTCTTAACCCATGAAGGCTTAGTCCTAAAGCCATGAGGGCTTAGTCCTAAAGCCATGAAGTCTTCAGATGAAGAAGAAAACTTCCTGAGTATCATCTAATATTAGATGAGAGCTACAGAAGCTCGTGTCACTGCCAAAATGATGATTTGACAGTGCGAGAGGAGCAGGGAACCTGGATCCCTGCAGTGTGAACATGAGTCATAGCATGGAACTGTGTGCTTGAGGGCTTGGTGGCCAACTGATCTAACTACTGAAAGCTGGAATTGGAAACAAAGACAAAGCACCCTCTCTGGTGCTTGGGGTCTTTTCTTGAGTCATCTCTCTGTTGACACCAGACATCGCGCTTACTTTTATAGACCATTAGCCACCATCTCTTAATTAGTCTGATGATCTTATTTCCTTATGCCAAGGGTATCTTTGGCTACTCCGTGGCCAAGATAAGTCTTTTTTTGCAGTTCAGAATGTCTCCACACTGAGCTGCAAAAGAAGGCATGAGAGAGTTCTTATTCCCTCCTCAGTCCCTTTTTCTATAGAGGACTCCGGATGGCTGTGCATCACTAAGAAGAGGCAGAAAAACTCCCTGCCCCACAATTTGAGGCTTTCTCTGGTAGCATCTGAATTTAGGATCATTCATTAGAGAAATGGTGGAGGATCACTTGGGATTTCCAGGTCCAGGTCTCAAGAATGAGGTTTTCTAAGCTTGATGCAAACTGAGAGCAGTTTGGGTATTTAATCAGATGGGTTCCACGTACTGAAAGCCTTCAAATAAATAAAAGCAGAACTGTTTTGTGTGTAAAGAGCTGTTAGTAATAAAAAGTCATGAGTAAGATGCAGCATTCGAAGCTGCTGTAAAACTGTCTTACTATCTGCTTTTAGAGCCAGAATAGGAACAAAACGCTCTTTAGGAGATCTCTGTTGTGTCTGCGGAGTGTAGGCAGCGCTCAAAAGAATGTGGGCACGTGGCAAAGAATTTTCTGTGTGACGTTATTATTACTGTTGTTGTTTATGCTGTAAGTTTGTTTGGTTTTTTCCTAGGTTCTGCTGTCTGGCAGCTGATTGCATCGTTCTTGAAGCTCCCGATATCGGGGACCCATTGCATCGTAGGTGCTACAATTGGATTTTCTCTGGTGGCAATCGGCACGCAGGGAGTCCAGTGGATGCAGCTTGTCAAGATTGGTAAAGGCTCTTTCCTTTTCTGCGTGTGGGTGTGTAGTGTGCCTGCCTCTGAGGAAACATTCTCAGGAATCTGCCTTATGCTGATAGCACTCCCTCCTTAAATTATTTTCCACCTCAGTCCCGTCACGCGGAAGATGCGCTGACAGCGTGCTCGTTAAGGGCTGCAGTGTGTCTCCAGTGGAGGAAGGGGTAAGGTGCAAATTGTACTTTTCCCAGCGGTAAGATGAGGATACATGGTCCCTCAGAGACATGCTTCAAGGTGACATTCCTCCTCTTCTAATTCTTGTCGTGGCAGTTTATACCACCTCCTTCTTGCTCTCAACAATGCTAGCCATCGTGTGAATGCCCACAGTCATGTCTCTCCACCCACTAGCTTCAGGGAGGCAAAAGTTGGGCATACAGCACATGTTTAACTCACAGCCTCCCACTGCCAAGATCAGCACAGCCAAGCAGGGATGTGAAGGAGTTTTCATTATTGCTTGGGAACCCTTGTAACCCGAGTTGCAGCCTAAACCCCTGTATTAAAAGGACTTGATGCTGAAGGCATAGAAATACAATTGAGCCTTAGAGAAGTTGGAGCAATGTGTCTTTTTATTATTGTAGTTCTGTCAAAAGTAGAAGACACTTTGCAGTGACAGCAGAATCAATCTGTTAACCATGCCACAAACAATAAATCACTCTGGATGAGATTCCAGAGCGCTGCCCTAATCCTCTTTTATTGAAATCAGTGGGAGTTTTGCCACCTACTTCAGCTAAATCAGTCCTGGACACTTGCAAATCTGGCCTGCAAAAAATGTACGTGCATTAATTCATTCCAGTTGGTGCTTCTATGGCATTTTGGAAGTCGAGACTTTGTGAGCAGCAGGGCCTCGTGCAAGGTACAATTGCTTTCCACCTGCGTGCGACATTCACGACCATAGTGATTAGGAAATTACAGGGCTTTCCTGGTCCACTTTGCATCAAGGTGCAAGGAACTTTCCTGATTGTTAAGCTTGCAGAATTATTGGGAAATGCTTTGGCTGATGCCTCTAATAGTAATGCCTAGCATTACTTTGACTTTCACGAGTGCCCGTGGACATTGAGTTGCACCAGTTGTAAGTAAACACAGGGAACATTCAATCCAGTTGTACAAGAACTGTCTCAAATTTATTGCTCGTGAACTGCTTGCTTACTTGACTATTAAACAAGATTACTGTTTATTTCACATCTCATTCTTCCCTTTCTTCAACACAGTTGCCTCTTGGTTTATTTCCCCACTGTTATCTGGATTGATGTCTGGAGTCCTCTTTGTGCTGATTAGATTCTTCATTTTAAACAAGGTAAAGAAATCTCATATCTATATATCTATATATAATGAGTGCTTGATATGAAGGCTGTGTTCTAGCCTCCCATTTGGGTGTTGGCATTTCCAGACTTTAAAGTTTGTGGCTTGCTTTTCAGATAGGAGGGTTTTTTAATAGCCATTGGAACTGTACTTGCCTTGAGCAGTTCTGAAAGCTCAGAGCAGTAATTTGACAAGTATTTGAGGCTGAGAATTTGCTACCTGGTAATTAATACTGTATATTCTGTTTAATTAAAGGATGGTACATTGAGATTGCTTCTGTATTAGTATAAATTTCTTGGCATTGGCATAGTCTTGCTGTAGCCGTTCTGACTGCAGTTTAAACAGAACAGTCCTCCCTGGGAGATACTCTCATTGCTGATTCACAGTTGTGTCATTTCAAGCTTTGGCTTTCTAGCACATTGCACACTGGAAGATGGGCATTTGTATAATTCTTAGATTCTCTAGAAACCAGAATCCATGGGGTTTAGTGACCTCAGTCAAAAATGGCAGTTTTGAGATAACATCAGTCCATACATCTCTGGTGTGAAAGACAATTTGCTGCCACCTAGCATGAGCTGGGAACCAGAACGCTTTTATCTGCTCTTTCCACTTCTCTCACACCATTCAACTGGCTAAAATGGGGGAGTGCCATGCATGACAATGACCTAAAATAAGGGGCACTATATTAGCATTTATACAGGCAACTGAAATAGAGAGGGATTAATTCTTTTGCTCTGAATAACACCACCTGTAATCTCAGCTTCATCATTCTTTATTTCTGATGTAAAAAAATGTCAGCGATAGAATCAGGTGATAAATTTGATCAGACTCAACTTTGAACATAAAATGACTCAAGTTGCGTTAAGGCCGAGGAAAAGTTTCTCTGTTGCATTCAAAACCTAACAACTTAAGAAATTAGTCATCAAAATCACATGAATTCTGGTATAAAATTCACATATTTAAACATTCAAGAGGCAGAAAAAGTTCAAGCTAAGGAAATTGTCTTCTGACTGCCATCCGTGCCATCCACAAAGTAGTAAGAACTGTAGCTTCTGCCATAAGCAGGTAGTGACTTGTGTTGTGCATGTGCATGAAAAAGGAACAGCTTTTTAGCTTTTAAGTCTGTGGCCTGGTGTAGGGGTTCATGCCCTTGTTGGGGTGTCTGTCACTAGCAGCTGGCTGTGCAACTTTGGGACTGGGACGCAGCGCAAGGGCGGCCGCAGCCTTCTCTTGGCTTGTGGCAGCAAGAAACAAAACCACATCAGCCAGCCCTTAGCTTCGCCAGGCTGTTTGCAAACACGTGGAGCCTCTCAAAAGGCCAAAGCAGTCTCCTCACAAAGGCTTTTGCCACGGCTCGCACGGTACATTTCCGCCACGCCATCAGCTGAGCCTTTCCTCACGAGTGCCAAGGGCACGAGACCGCGGCGGGCAGCAGCAGGCACAGCGCTTTGTGAGCGTTACCTGCTGACTATGGCCAGACACTTCATATTTCAGAGATTTCTGTTAGCTGCTGGAAAGTGCCAGGCTGACTCGGTCGAAACGGAGAGGTTAGAAAGGTTAGCAATAAGGTTTTGCGATGGATGAGTCACAGCCTTCGGTTGGGCTGATGAAAGGGACTCCTCATCTCGGGGATGAGGTAAGAAAGAAAACATTTGCAGAAAGAAACCTGCCCCCGGGTCACCCAGCAGGTCTGCAGATGACTTGAAAGGCCAACCTGCCTCCCTGGTTCCCATTAACAGTGTCAAGCTTCCCCAGAATGCTGGCGCTTGCCAGGACCAGCATTGTGGATTCAGGTGTAACCAGACAGATCGCCACCCTTTCCTCACCGGCCACCCAAAAGCTCTCTCTGCCAGGCACTGACTTGGGAGTGTGTGTTTTCCTCGTGGTGGTCTATGCTGACATGAATCTGGTGAGAAATCCAGTTAATGTTTCCCTTTTCCCTCCCGATTTCTATGCAGGAAGACCCTGTGCCCAACGGTCTCCGCGCCCTGCCGGTGTTTTATGCTGCTACCATTGCTATCAACGTGTTTTCCATCATGTACACAGGGGCACCAGGTGAGTCTGCAGTGGGAGGCACGGGGGGAAGGCTTCCCACAGCGTGTAACGATGCTCTGCTGTCAGTTACACACCCTTACCTCCTACATTAGGAGTTAATAAGGGCAAGAGTAAATCATTCACTTCCCCACGTGCTCCCCATCTTGGTGCTTGTGTTTTTGTGATCCCCCCTCCTGATCGCTCTGCTTAGTGGGGAAGAAGAGCACAGCTACAAAATAAGGTCCCTCTTCGGAGGAAGGGGAAATATTGAGCTGCCAGCTTTAGCTTCGTAAATCTGAGCACGTGTTGAGCTCTCAGAGCTATTCTGGATACGTGCGTCAAAGGGCAGAAGGTTCAGAGCAGCCAGTAAGACCAGGTAGGCTGTTTGCACTCCCTCTAATGCTACAGCTCTATTGAAATCAGCAGAGTCATTGTTCTGGCAGATCTGGCATGGAGCCTATTAATTAAATTTACTTATTTCCCTTCAATGATTAGAAGCCCCAAGCCTGTTTCTGCATTGAATGCATCTTCTCTCTTGGGTGCTGTGTTTTCATTGCAACTTAGAAGGAAATGATGCGTGTCACCTTCAGGACTTTCTATTTGGTGTATTTGTATATTTTATGTGTATTTATAGGTTTGTGTTTATTTACATTTGTGTTTATATTTGATCTTATATTTGTATTTTATATTTATATTCGTATATTTACAGTCACACATTTTGCATGTAAATATTTGCATTTATATGTTTATATTGAACTTTACTTAAGCAGTGTACAGGTGCTTGCAGCAGAAAAGCTCAGAAAAAAAGATGTTTAATGCTCTCAACGACTTTATTGAAGACTCTGGTCATTCAGTGTTATCTTTAGATTAGGTTATTGCCCCAGAGCCATGAACGAACAGGTAATTGAAGAAAGACTCATGAACATGCCCCTGAGTTAAGAAATCAGGCTTAGAGAGGGACCTTTTTGGATAGAAATTTGCTATAACCTGATGTGTTAGAATGTCCTAGGTAAATGCAGTTGGTAGACTACTTCATAGCATTACTGAAATTAATACAAAGTTTGAGAAGTTCCCAATTTGAGGGAAGCATAACTCAACTATTCCTTTTTCTGAAGTCTAATTGGCTACGTATCCAAGATGTTTCACAGTAAATCAGCTGTATAACCAACATTTCCTCATTAGTTGTGCTGCAGAAGTAGGTCAGGCACTCTGCAGTGACTCATTAAGCAAAATAAATGAAATAAGAATCTTAATGTCCCTTCTGTTTCAGCTTAGCAGTCTCTGAAGTGTGTGAATAAAAAGGTAGGATTCCATTTTTGATACTCAGGAAATACATATTTACTCTCCAAGGCCTCTGTCCTGACAACATTTGCTCACAAGGATGAATTAATCATGCAGGTTTCAAGACAGGCGTGCATGTATGGATTTGAAAGCTCAGAGCCCAAGCTCTTTCATCATTAAGGGTCTGATCATTTAATTGAACAAGTGCAAGGAGCTCTGTTGGGGGCATACTTACAGCAACAAGAATTATTGTAAGACACAACTGTGCATTGCAGGATGGAAACCTCAGCTCTTAAGTGCTACATTAAGCTATCATCCGAAGCAAGTAATGACTTAGATTAAGCATTATTAAGCATCAGGCTTTATTGATCAGAGCAAAGGCCAGGTAAATACTTCCCCTAATGGGCAACCTGATTTAACATGCATTAGTGTATAAAATCACTGCAAGCTCTGCTCTGGGAGTTTTACCCCTGGCTTATTCAGAAATAAGATCACAGTGGGGTAACAGAACTGGAAGACCAAACCTACAGCTGTTTGCATGTCACCTAGACTTTCAAATACTGCTCTAACTTATATATACATTAAAAATGATTGGCTCATTCATGTTGGTTTTGAATACGTTGTGAACACACAGGCTTTTCTACAACAGACTGCGCTTCCTCTGACTGAGATAGTTAAGGCATGATAATTTAAGGTTTGCTTGGGTTTTGTTTCTTTGTCTCCACAGTACTGGGACTGGTACTGCCAATGTGGGCCATTGCTCTAATATCAGTCGGCGTGTCCTTAATATTTGCTGTCTTAGTCTGGATTTTTGTGTGCCCCTGGATGAAGAGAAAAATAGAAAGTAAGTAGTTGCTTGATGAAATACAATTGATGTAAAATCATGGAAAATTTAATTTCAGAGCTGGAAGTGCCCTTGAGAGGTCACCTAGGCCAGTCCCCACCCACAGGCAGGATGTGCTTAAACTATTCTTCATGTATTTGTGTAACCTGCTCTGTAAACCTGCAGTGGTAGAAATTCAAAACCTCGTTAGGCAATCCATTGCAGTGCTCGCTTCTTCTAGAGCCTAGCGGGAACGGGAAAATAAACCCTGGGATATAATCCAGTTTATAATTTATTAAGGAAACATTATAGAAGAAAAATCTGGCAGAATTATTATCTTTCAGCGACTTCTTTTTACAGTAAGTTGAGCTGAGCACAACTTTTAGCTTTACAGTATTTTGCTTATTTTCTTTGCCACTCTCAACAAATGCCGTGTTTAAAATGGAGAGAAAAGTTTCAGTTTTCATTAATCAATAAGCAGCTTGGTGTTTTACTTCAGTTACTTATTTCAGTCAATTTTGTAGGAAGAAAGAAGGATACTTTAGAATTTTCTCAGATGAATTCAGTAAAGGTAAGCATTAGAAATAAAGAAAGAATGTGTATGAAATGGAGCCAGGTTATTGTATCCACATGGATCTACGCTGTTGATGCAAACAGTGGAAACATAAGCAGAAAGAGGGATAGGTTGGGTTTAAAATTACAGTACTGTTATTTCTTCAGGCCGGTTAAAGAAAGATGCTGCACTGTCAAGGGTATCAGATGAAAGCCTTGATAAAATTCAAGATGAAGAAACTCCAGTCTTTAAAGAGCTTCCCGGTGCCAAAGCATCTGATGAGAGCACCATCCCCCTTACTGGCTCAGTAACAGAAGCTGCTGGGGCATCAGATACTATTGCAAATGGAAACCATCCACGTGTCCCATATGGTAAGAAACTAAGACAACTCAGAGGGTTTATCTTCTCCCTGTTTCAGTTTGGTTTCGTAACTGCAAGTAGGTTTCTGTTTTAAATGGTAAATTAGAGTTTGGGATTTCCAGCTCTAATCTCTCTTCAGCACTTCTTGGGAAAGATGCTCATTTTACAAGTGACATTTTTTAGAGAGGACTTAAAACCAATTACATTTTGTTTGGCTGTCCTTCAGTTTTAGAAACAACCCAAACCAAAAATTACTTTCCTTTTTTCTTTACTTCATATCCTTAATGGTGTTTCCATCCTTTTCAGCAGTGGAAAACCACAAAGAACACAAATTGCTGAGGTATGAGGGTTAAATTCAGCCTAAAGATGATTAGCATACTACCACAGGAGACGAAAAGATTTGGGCTTTAGTTGACAAACGTGTGACCATTTGGAGTGTGTCCACCAGAAAAATCTCACGCATTGTTTCCTGAACATCCATTTGTAAGAAGTAGGCTTTTGTGCATAAAGCTCTTTTTGTTCTCCCATGTGGTGGGATCGGCACCCCCTCCCCACTTAGAGGTCTGCTGATGTTGATGTCGCTTCGCTAACATCTACAGAGCCCCGTAATTTGGTTAATAAATGCTTAATGTATTCAACTGATTCTGACAAAATCAAGTAAGTCATGACGTGAAGCCCTTTTGAGTGTGTGCTTCAAGTTTAAAAATAGCTGTAACTAATTCTGAGTGTTGCACGGAGGAAATCCAAGAAGTCAGGAAGTAAAAAAGCCAGTAGTTTCTTCAGAAGTCTTGCTCTAGCTGTGACATGTGTCCTAGGGTGTGTGCTAATGGTAAATGTATACAGGGGGAGTAACTATAAGGTTCATAGAAATAAGATACAGAAAATGTTGGCATAACTAAGGAAATATTTCTTTAGAACAAGAAATTATTATTTTTTTTTAATTATTTTTTAAAGTTATGTAGATCTCTCTTAAACATAGGTATTTCTGAAAGGTGACCTCTTATTCAGTATGAAATTACAGCAAACCACCTTTCCTGAAATCCTTATTATGCCCATTCAGCGTAGACAAAACCTCAGAAAACAGTCGAGCTTAAGTCACAAAGGAGGAATTTTATATAAATTACTTTTTTTTCCCAAAGAACCTGAGGGTTTAACCTTCCCCTTTGAGCATTCGAACCCAAATGTCTTGCTGCAGGTCTGGGTGAGACCCAACGCTGGATCAAAGCTCTTTTTGCACAGAAGTTGAGTTTATTTTGCAGTGAATTGACCCTTTGCTTATTCCCTGCATAGACTGCAAATTGATCTTCCTTGCCCTGTACTCTGGGAGCGCTGCCATTTTATTGTCTGGAGAAGTGGGAGGGAGGTGGCTCCTGTATTAAGGACTGAAAGCTTTCAATCCTTGCCTTTTTAGGAAGGGCCTTTTCAATGACGCACACCTCGGTGAAATCACCCGTTTCCAACGGCACCTTCAGCTTCGACGGCCAGATGAGGAGCGACGGCCACGTTTATCACACTGTTCACAAGGACTCAGGTTTATACAAAGACTTGCTCCACAAAATACACCTGGACAGGGCCACCGATGAGAGGCCCGCTCCAGAAAACAACTACAAACTGTTACGACGCAACAACAGTTACACCTGTTACACAGCTGCTATCTGTGGCATGCCCGTGCATTCCTCCTTTAAGGCAGCAGAGACATCAACGCCAGAGGACAGTGAGAAGTTGGTGGGAGACACTGTTTCCTACTCCAAGAAGCGAGTTCGCTATGACAGCTACTCCAGCTATTGCAATGCAGTGGCTGAGGCAGAGATCGAGGCAGAGGAAGGTGGGGTGGAAATGAAGCTGGCCTCAGAACTTGCAGATCCTAACAGGCCCCCAGTTGAGCCCGTGGAAGAAGATAAGGAAGAGAAAGACACGTCTCAGGTCCATCTACTTTTCCACTTCCTCCAGATCTTAACGGCCTGCTTTGGATCCTTTGCCCATGGAGGTAATGATGTCAGGTAAGAGGATGAGCTCTCTCAACCCAGCAATTTAACAGCTGAAGTGCTTGGAGCAAGGTTTGCCAGCTCGGCCAGTTGGAAAGCAGATTCCTCTCTGCAGGCAAATGATCATCGGGGCTGTTTTGCAAAGCTAGTGACGCTGATGCCCTCAGTGTCCCAGGAGTTGGGCTGCTCAGTCTATGGTTTATTTTATTCCCAATGGTAACATCTTTTTTTATTCACGGCTAAATAGTTGTGCAGTAATTAGTTTAATTCAGGTTTAATTTTGGCAAGCTTTGAGGCACTGAGACTCCCTCTGGCATGCCAGCCACTGGCAAAGCAAACAGAGCAGTCCCAGGCTGCAGAGTTCATACCCTATTTTAACTGCAAGGTTGGAGACCATCAATAAATGAGAGGTTTACACTATTTTTGTCATTAGATGAATTTCATCTCTTGGAACATTGAGAAAAAGAGGTGTATGAAGAATGTCTTCATTTTGATTGCTGCAGCCCTTAGAGATTTCCCTTTGCAGAGTCTTTTCCTTGGGGTTTTCCAGGGGTCTAGGACCATGTGAGGCAGTGTAAATAGCTCACTAAATAGCTCAGAAAACCTAACAAGCCTTAACATCGAAGTCCTGCTGAAGTTCATAAACTGCACAAACAACTTCTCCAGCTGCCACAATTCTCTTACCAAAATAAAGGGAGCTACCCTAAGGAGCCCTGGGCATGTTCCCTTGCCCCATTTGGAGGGGGAACATGGGCTCTGGCTCATCTCCTAGTGCTCATTTAAGAAGCTTCCCATCTCCCAGCATAGTTCTGGTATGTAGTACTCCCAGGCAGGAGTTTTATCCAGAGTAACTATCATCATTGGGTCACTTCTTGAGTATGGAAGAAGCCAGTGAGTTCATCCTTCAGTCATCTGTCCTTAAATCCCATGATATTGACATCATTTCCCAGGAATAAAGGAAAAGGATCATCCCCCAGGAGTCTTTCTCTCACGTTCTTATTGACTCAGGCAGCTGACAAATCGTGGAAGTCGGTCTCAGAAATGTCTGTTTGTCCTGTGTCATCTGGTTAGACCCCCAAAAAATAGTCTCTTCACTCACTTATTTCCCAAGCTCTTTACCTCTGAAGGCTTGGCTCTGTTTTATTTCCCAAAGTACAAGACTTTTGACTGAAGGATGTAGGCTAGGATGGAGCATTTTATACCTTCCTCATCTGCACTCGCATTGCTCGTCTGCTTCTAGCATTGCTTCATCTGCAGGGCCCTACTGCACCTCACCATCTCGGTGGCACACAGCTAAAGGGATGTTTGGGTGGTTTTGCTCTGTCCCTGGCAATGCTGCATATTTTTCCTATAGGATTTGGCTGGACTGCCTCTTCCCTAAGCCTGAAGCTATCCACTTGGTATTTAATAGGTGCTCTTTCCTGTATTGTGATAAGGTCCTCTGAGATATCCACTCAGAAGCTGCTTGTCAAAGCAGTGGTCCTCATTTGAGCTGTAGCTGGGCCTGTGCTGAGTCCCCTTCCCACTGAACCCTTGCCCTGCTGGTATCAGTTTCAGCATTTGCAGTGGGGCTTTGCAGCAGTCAGAACTTTCACAGTCCTCTTGAGGCATCTGGGCAAACACTGTCCCACTCAGCAAGGAGAACGGTTACTGCTCCTCGCTCTTGCCAGTTACCTGATTTAATGTGCAGCTTGTCTTGAAAGCACTTGCAAACATCTCTTGCCTTCCTCTCCATCCGGCATCTTAGGGATTCAGAATAGGCCTTTCTGAAGAGCTTTCTTGTCCTTGCTCTTAATAGGAGTCCCTTCATATCTGCAGGGATCTGGCTCCAGGAAGGAGTCCTGAGTTCTCTCAGCCTCTGGATGGAAGGGCAGCAGTGCAGCTTTCCTCTGGGATGGTCTCTGTTGATCAGGACCTCTGCTCTGAGCACGCTGAGCAGGAGCAAAGGTCTGTGGAGGCCAATACCCATGATCTGCAAGTGGTCAGCAGCAAATGCCAAGGGGACCACAGGAATAAGGACAAACACCGCTGATATTTCTTGTCATGTACCCAGAGAAAAAACATTGCAGAATGTTCACAGCCTACCCCAGTTGGTGCCCCTGCTCCTTTAGTCCCTGCCGGTGATGTCTATACTTATTGCTCAAGGTCTGTGCTTATTGCTCAACTCACACATTTATGCATGTTAAGCATCACTTGCCTTTTCCGTAGGAGGCAAAGGTGGTAGAGTTTGTTAGAAGTGATCTGTAAGGATGCAGTCAGTTCAGAAATCCAATTTGGTGTTGACAGGAGCTGGACAGGATGACAGGCGAGGTTTAGACTCTGTGCAGTATGCTTTGTTGCATTTCACAGCCTAATTCCCCCAGATTTCTGCATTTGGACTGGCTTGTTGCCTTGGCAATATCCTTTCCTGAAAATTCTTACATTTTAGTGCTCTGGAGATCGCTGCTTCTGTCAATGATCCTACCAAATTTCCCAGCAAGCATGTGGTTTTTTAAAAAGCTCTTGATTGCAAAAATCTCATCTTACACTGAGCTCGTGTAATTGCAAAACTAAAGAACACGTTAGCTTCATTTTGTCAAAATAGACAATAGTAGAAATGCAAGAAGACGGTGATGGGTGTAGGACTGCATAGGAATCCATCCTTGCAATTGTACTGAGTTCCAGCTAAGCAATAAAACTTAAAGTCACGTTTGTGTGCCAGAAAGGTTGAGTAGATAAAACACTCTGGGAATGCAGATACCTATCCTGTGGATTATGTAGCAGAGACATCTTGCCAGTCTTTGTCTATCAGAGCAGAAGATTTCTTACTGGGCTCTTGGCTCCTCCACATGTCTCATAAAGATCTGCAGAGCTCGAAAGGCAGTTCGCTGGTTTAAAAATAATGCAGCAGAACTGAGCTAGTAGCACAGCTTTCTGTCCACATAGCTGAAAGAAAGTAAGCCTTGGCAATCCATCTTACACTGAAGGCTGCTGTCTTTTCATCTCCCTCCTGCATTCCCTTTCCTTCTACTCATTTTAGGTGCTGCTGTCCAGCTGCTTCTCTATTTTTTTTTTTTATTCTCAGCCTTGAATCCTGGCATTAAAATCTCACTTTCGTCTGCATCTGGTTTGAAGGTCCTCACAGCTCCTCACTCTTATATTGAGGACATCACCTCAGTTGTCCAGATCTTTTTCTTTGGGCATCTTCTACATTTTCTTTCCTCATCCTGGAACTCACTCTTGCCCCATGGTTTCTATTTATTTTCCACCAGGCTGTTTGCTGGCCTTCCTTGAAGGGACACAAGCTAATGAGAGGAATCAAGAGAGAGAAATGAAAAGCTAATGTAAAAGTTAAAATCTACAGGTAGTTAAATGAGTGACCCAGTATGAGATATTTGAGGTACACAGTACAGACTGAACCACTGATGCAACTCAGAAACACTTTACGGAGCAGAAGTGCCCCATATAGTTTGAGTAGCACTTTAGTGGGGAAAAAACCTCATATGGAGGTCTCCTTTCTTTCATTGTCCAGGCTTTTCCTTTTTTTTTTTGAACAGTTAAATCAGTATTTTGCCTTCGACCGTAGAACTCACTCGTAAGTGTTGCTAGACCCCAGTTTCCTCAAAGATGATGCTTTGTAAGGCTCTTTGCTGTAGGAGCTGATGTTTGTAGCAGTCAGGGCTGGTGTTTAGGCTGAGATCAGCAGGGATCCTGCCCGGGGCAGTTGTGCGTTAAAAGAATCAGGGAGTCATGGTAACTCCTTATTTGGGTGACTCTTTTGTTCAGACCATCCCCTCCTGCCCCCCTGCCCCAGGGCTTATATGAGCTGTGTCAAGGATGCTGGAGCCTTTCCAGGGCTGGGACTAACTGAGCTGGGCCAAGAGCCTTGTGACACCATCGTGCACATGGGCTGAATGAAATCTAAAGAATTTAAAATCCCAACTAAATGTGTTGGGACAGAACCGCTGAAAAAATATGTTGTTGTTGAACTTAATTAGCGGCGCCAAGTGAGCAGGTCCCACTGGCTCAGCACACGAGCACAAAGGGAGCACGTCAGGTCATTGCAAGGGCAACAGGAGAATAAAAAGGGCAGGATGGAAAAAAAGACCTGGGCCAGGAGCGTGACACAAGGAGAACTGCCAGCTTCCTAAATGCTTGCTCAGAGCCAGCTTTCCAGAGGCCAGGAGGCAGGGCTTTGCTGGCTGGCAGGGATTATATGCACCTATGGTTGGTTTGGATTGAGTTTATTTTCTGTAAATATAGGTTGGTTCAGCAGGAATCGTGATGCTCTGCCACTCAGCACCGCAGCAGCAGCAGCCTGCCTGGATAAATGCAGGTGGCAGGGGAGTCACTGAAGGTGTAGGGTTTGTGCTGCATTTCAAAGTCTGGAAGCATGCCTGAGTTAACTGGTTCCCCCAGAAGAAGGCAGTTGGGGCTGGCTCTTTGGCTGGAGAGGACTGCTAACCCCAGAGCTATTTCCTGTGCTCAGCACAACGGTGGCTTTGGCTGCTTTGTCACTGGGTTGGGAATGAGAAAACTACGAGGAAGCATGTGACAGCCCTGCAGCCCACCCAGGCAAATGGGAAGATGCTTTTGTTGACTCGAGCAACCTCTGGAGTTCGTTAGTCCTTGAATTCTCACAACCAAAGTGGGATGACCCATGGAAAGTAGTTCGACATGAGGTTTGCTGGTTAAAATCTACTGTTCATGCTGCTGAAATAAAGCCTGAGCCTTGTGCTCCTACGCACCTGTCTGTGCGTGTGTTGAGGCTTTTCTCATACAGATTCCTTCTCCTATAAATAGGCAGCCTCTTCTGTCCCCTCCTACCCCGCCTCCGCCTCGGGCCATCGCTCCTGCTGTCACAGGAGAAACCCTGGGGATGACAGAAGGAGCCATGTGCCCTGGCTTCTGTGAGCAGACATCTACTCATGGACTCCAGCCATGGAGGAAGGTGTTCTGTTATCACAGCAGTGGCAGGACGAGGGGAACGGGGTGATCGCAGATCGTGCCACTTGCCCCTGTCTGTGGGTGCCAAGGTGCAGGTTTAGCTGGGACGTGCTGTAGGGAGGAGAAACCTGCTTGCAGATGTTTCACCCCTTGTGCAGGGGAATCTCACTTTTGTGGAGTTCCTGCTGCATAAATGGTTTGAACGTGTCTGCTCTAATTAAATTTCACGTGGAGGATTTCAGGACTGCCCTTGCATGTCCATACTTAGATATTATAGGGAAAAAGGGTCATTTATAGGGAAAAAGGGTCATTTAAGAGTCTGCAGGTAATGCCATATAGATTTATGGCACAAGCTTGACAAAGAATGGCTCTCTTATTATCCAAACTATATAGGCTACATTACTGAAGACAGGAGTTAAAACTATAGTAACTTTTTTTTTAGTATTTTTAATATATTTGTACACATCTTCTCAGTGGTTCTACTGAAACTGAACTTCTGCCAGATGGGGAATTCATTCTTAAGCAAAGCAATGCATGCAAAACTAGGAAATACCTGCTTGCCTGAAGTAGAGGGAGAGGAAACTTCTCTTTTCACCTCCCTATAGACTTCACTGGAGTTTTAGGTCAGAGTGCACGAACAGCAGTAGGACTCACCTTTTCCTCTCTTCCTAAAGTAAATGCAGTGTGATTAAAGGAGGGAAGGGCCAGAATATTACCAGTATCTTCCTGCACACAGAGAGCTTAGTGGCGTTCAGTCTCCTGGCTAAATAAGGATTCTAAAGGAGCTGTAATAAGGCTGGATTAGAAAGTGAGTATTTCTTATTTCCTCGCTGAGAGCTGCAGTCAAGATCACTTAGAATATTTAGAAAGCTAATCTGCCCATTATGAAAATGAAATCTGATTTCTTCTCTTTTAATAGCAGTCTGTCCTGAAAGTGCAGCCTGTGACCCAAGTAGATATGAATCTTCACTTGTGTCCTTCCTTGTGCAGGTACGTGGCATCTTTTTTGTGCCACACAGACAAGCCAGCAAAGAGCAGCAAGGAACAGGGAGCTCCAGTGGGCGCAGGAATCCCTCCCCATCCTGCTGGGCACAAGGCTTGCCAGCAGAAGGCTGATGCTGGTGGGTGATG
The DNA here is from genome assembly GCA_024611175.1 of Megaceryle torquata. Classification (NCBI taxonomy): domain Eukaryota; kingdom Metazoa; phylum Chordata; class Aves; order Coraciiformes; family Cerylidae; genus Megaceryle; species Megaceryle torquata. Next base: position 17,498 of record JANIJG010010115.1, on the reverse strand, counting down.
GGGGGGATGGACCCAACCCTCCAGGGTCTAGGGAGCTGGGGGTTCAGGGCCAGCATTTCCAGCCTGCAGTGATGAGCTGCAGTAAGCAATACATGGCCTTCCTGGGTCATTAACACACCCAAAGCTTGCCTTTCATGGGGCATGGCTGTGACACGCTTCTGCTGTGCTGTAGGACACGCAGTATTTCAAAACTGATTATTGGAACTAGCATAAAACTCTCTTGAGAATCTGAGATCTCTGGAGATTAGGACATACTTTTCTCCTCTTGGTACATACCGGCGTGTCTTCCTTGCACCTTTACTCAACTGGGTGATGTCTCCACGCATAACTGCAGCACATGCAAAAATATCATCCCACTTATTTCCCAGTGGCAAGTTCGTTTGTGAAATCCTGGTGTGGGAAATAGTCAAATGACTGGGGATTTTGTAATGATATTTGTAATTTTGGAAGCCTAATACAGATTGTTCAGATGGCTATTTTTGCTTGTCATCCAGTTTCAGTCAGTGATAGTGTATGTGTCAAGCTTCTTTCATTCAGCTAGAAAAAGTGACTAAACCAGTCTGCATTTTCAGGTAGCAGAGAATCAAAGCACGGTCATCAAGTAGCCTGTAGAGCGTGGCTTACAACACAGAGCTTATTCAGAGTGTAGCATTCACATACAATTATTTTTTCCTTTTGAGTAACTCACTACACCCTTCCAATAAGAAGCAGTGAGGTAATAGCAATGTTACTAAAAAATATTCTGACAAGTTTAATGGGATTTGGCAATAGAGCATTCAGCTGATGGCACCCTTCCACTACCGAAAAAAACCCCATCAACCTTCTTAACTTCTACCAAGAAAATTTCCTCCAGAGAAGAGCCTGGACTTGTGACTCAGAGGTACCTAAAAAATTTCTGCTTTTGTGTGTGCGTAGGAAACTAATTGCTAAGGCTGCCTCATGATAGCTGCGTGGCAGGAGGGGGTGTCAGTAATACTATCTGTCTCACAGGGGAGAGCAGGAGCCAGCTCTATTTATAGCTCAGCTCCACTGTCAAATGCTATCTTTTCACAACAGCTTTATAAATGGTGTGGGACAGATTCTCAACTGACCCAAGCGAGCAGAAAAAGAGGAGTTGGTGCCAGTTCACGTTAAGTCGCGAGAGGCAGCGGAAGTATCGCGGGGGTCAGGACTGCACTTGAGAAACCCTCGGCAGGACTTCGCCGAACCGCTGCGACACACGTCTGCCCGGACGAGCAGCACTGTGGATGGCATTTAATCCTGTATTGTGCCTCTGGGGAAGGCAGACAGCTCCTACGCCCCACCCCTGCTTCAAAGTCCTGTGCCCTACGAATAACTGGGGTTGGCGGAGCCCAGCAGAGGTGGCAAAAAATACTGGAGATGGAGAATACACTCCCTGACAGGCAGACTCAGGAGTTAGGCTTCTTATGCCATAACATTTTATAAATTCATCCTAAAATTAACTTGTAGTGGCCATCCTCTTGTGCTCAGTGTAAAATTGCATCTTGCTGTACAGAAATACCATGATGGGAATAGTATCTTGGCTTTTGAACCCAGTGACTGAATAGTACGGTACCCTCCTCGAAAGCACTTCGGTTACATAGGAACCTCATGGCAGTTTTACCTATAGATAGATGTGGATAGAGGTTCAGAGCCCCTGGGTGACCATCTCAGGCTTTTTTCTTCCTCTAAACTATGACAAATCAGGGTTGGAACTCCAGAACAAAGGAGAGTTAGTTAAGGCAAGTAACTAAAGGTGTGGGAGAGTAAGAGAAAATCACTTCTTGAAAATACAGTTGTGAAATGTCTTAGCCAAATGCATGGAAGTTTTGAGGTCTGTTTTCTTGCTACTTATGTGTGGAGTTGAACGAGAGAGAACCAGTGGGAAATACTGTGGAAGCCACATCCCTGTCTAGCCACTGTCCTTGTGGTTCATCAGCTTAGTCACTCAGCTGGAGGAGACAGCTGTTAACCACAGAAGATCTCAAAGTGAAGTCTCTTATCTAACAAGGCCTTCTTTGTTGTTGTTGTTAATGTGTTCTTTCTCTCTTGCTCTTCTGTTGGGACTGGTCAACCTCTACCGATGAACTCTTCCTAGTCCCAGGATGGCTGATTGCACATGTTTGTGGTAACGTCTCGAAGCTGACGAAGGCAGTTCCAAGGTCCTAGTCTTTGCAGTTCATGAGTCAGACACATTCATTGTGAGCGGTTGGCAGTTTTCTGGTGGGACAGGCCTAAAGCTTCTTCTAGAGCTGTTCTCCGTTGGCATAGGAAGTGTTGATATCACAAGCTCCTGGGACTGACTGGACCTACTGAACAAATCCAGCAGCTGAAGGAGCTCTCTGAAGAGCTGTGTGATGGTGGGTTGGAGCCACTGGCTGATCACTGCTGGTTTGCTGGCTGTTGGTAGCTACTTGCAGATATTCAAGCTGGGAGCTGCTGAAGAGCTGGACGTTGCATCAGACGTGATTTGCATTGAACATAAGTTGCATTGAACATGATTTACAGGGAGAGGAGAAATGTCTCCCTGTTTTAGATAACCAGTGGTGCAGGTACCCACAAATGAAAATGAGGTTAATTACCTTTTTGCCTTTCCAAGCATCTATGGATCCAGTGCTCCTCTGCTTGCTTTTTCTACAGGGAAGGTATCAGAAATTCTGCCTCTGCGGGCATCAGTGTCATCTCCTCTGATCTGTTGGGCAACACCAGCCACTCGGATCTTCCAAGGCTGGGCATAACTCAGCAGAGTTTTGCCTTGCCTTCCATTGCCACAAATAAGAAAATAACCTTTTCTTTGAGGATTAAGCTTAGCTGAGTCACAGAGGGGTAGCATTTGCAAATAATTAAAACTGGATTTTGGTACAGAAGAGCATAGTTTGCTGCTGTAGTTTTTGAAGCCTTTTCTGCCTTCCCATTTACATTAGGACTGACAAATATCCACCCATAATCTCTTCAGAACGGTCAGGAATCAGTGACTGGACCCGCTCCAAATGTACCTGTTATTTTCAACAAGGAGGTTTTCCCCGTGTCATTCAGCAGTATAAGGGATGATCAGTTTCCCCTTTATTTGTCTGATCAATATATCCTTTATCCATCCTTCTGCATCCATCAGTTGAAGGTGCAGTGAATTACCTTTCTCTTTCTAGATCCGATAAGGTTTTTAAATGTGCAAGTAATTTAATCCACACCTCAAAACACTGGCAAAGAAGTTGCAGGTTGGCTTAAAAATAGTAGAAATGCTTTGATTAAGAATCTCATCTTCCTTGAAGGTAAAATAATTCTTGAATTTAGGCATTAAGGGCTTTTCAGATACTGTCCTTTCACTCATGGAAAAATGCAACCGATCAAATGCAGACTCAGGCACAGTATCAGACCAGAACTTTAAAGATTTTTTGCTAGTAGAAATCACTCTTTGTTTAAAGTGTATTTCATTCTCCATCGTACTACCCAGTGTCTTCAGACCCACTGGATTTTTATTATCCATGTTAGCTCACTAATTTATTTCCAGCATCCTTCTCAAAATTCGTAAGAATTATTTATTCATTCCTTTTTTCTATCAAAGAGCATCTTTTAAGTATTTTCATTTGCCTGGCAGCTTGAGTGTGTGTTCTCAGGGGAAGATTCCTGCCTGGCTACTTTGCTCCAGGACTGTGTCTCAGGGTTCAGAGCTGGATTTGTCTCAAGGACCAGGAGAAAGAAGGAGGGTCTTGCATGGCTTAAATGCACCAAGCATTGCAATGCTGAGGACCCTTGTCTCTTGGTGATCACTGCTCAGCCCCTAGCACCTCGTATCTGGTAAAGATGGGATTCAAGTAAATTATTAACAGTCAGTTACAGTGGCTTGATTTGCACAACAGTTGATGTTAAAAATGGCCCTTACTCCATCTGTGTGCTCTGGAGCAAGACCAGGAGCTAAATTTAGCCAGTCCTGGCTGCAGGACGAGCATAGCTATTGGTGAGCGGTTGCAGAGCCCCTCTCCCCTCATCGGTTTACAAAGAGGGGAGCTTCCTGCTGGTTTTCAGACTTTCTGAATGACATTGGACAGGTTTGCTCTGCTCTTCTCCTGATTATTTAGACCTAAGTGCAGCACTGCCTCGCTTCTTAATTTGGTTGTGGATAAATGCTGCTCAGCAGGACAAGCAGCTACTCAGTTTAGCAAATGAGCTGAAAAAAAAAAAAAGTAAAAAAAAAAGAAAAAAAGGGGGGGGATGTCCAAGTTCTTACCTGCTTTTTAAAAATCACACAGAAAATGAGAGACTTCTTTCAAGGCAATTATCTGCATTTAAGCCTCTAAAGTAAGCGGATACCAGGTTTCAAGATTTTCTTCTAACTCTCATGTCTAGAAAATTGATGCTTTTTTAGAATAGTCAGAAGTCTCGTTCCAGGCACTGTGAGCTCCAGTTACCAATATCTGATCTGCATGAGGAGTGGGGACTTCAGTGTTTTTCTAGACAGCAGCAGCAGGGTAGCAAAAGGAGCTGACACCAGCTCTGTGTCACCAAGGAGTCCTCTCTGATCCAGACCAACTAGCTCTACAACTTCTCTGGGGAGAACTAAGTCACCTTCCCAGCTGCTTTCTGATCAGATCTCCAAACATTATAGGTTGTCAAACTAGGTTATATTTGCATCTTCTTGTCTCCCGTGGTAAGCTTTTTCATTGTTTTCTCTCTTTGACTAAAAGAGCTAATTTAATACTTGGATTTTAAAGACATAGAGCTCTCAAACTGGTAAATCCTGAGGTCATTTCAATGCAGTACTGAAAATACTGGGTTTTGTCCCAGAACAGACCTAATGATGCCTTACTGACTCTGACCTTTCAGGAAATGAGTTATAAGAGAGGAATTCCTTTCAGCATTCTCTATAGTTACCGGTGATGAAGTGACAACAGAAAAAGCACCATGATAAGAGTCCCCTGCTGCAGCCTTTCCACATGAGAAGGGGTGTTGCCTATAGGGTCAAGTGAGAGCCGTGCTGCACACACGATGGAGAAAAATCACACAGACAATAAGAGACTTCTTTCAAGGCAATTATCTGCATTTTTATAACTCGGGCAACATTTTCTGTTCCTGCAGCAATGCAATCGGTCCCCTTGTTGCACTCTGGCTTATCTATGAGCAAGGTGGTGTAATGCAAGAAGCGTCCACTCCTGTCTGGCTGCTGTTTTATGGAGGCGTTGGGATCTGCGTGGGTCTCTGGGTCTGGGGCAGAAGAGTGATCCAGACCATGGGTAAAGACCTCACTCCAATCACACCATCAAGGTAGGTACACAGTTGTCATTACAGTTGTGTGAACATTGTGCGGGCAACAATCCGAGCAATCGCTGCTCTGGTGTTTTGTTTGTAATGCAGTTTGCTGGATTTGCTGTGCTTTGGTTTTAATGATAACCTGGCTTTGACTTCTCTGTCTTTCTAAGAAATGAATGAAAAAAGAGGAAAAGGAGAGAAAGAGAAAGGAGAGAAAGAAGGCGAGAAAGAGAAAGAATGAGAGAAAGAATGAGAAAGAGAAAGAGAAAGAATGAGAGAAAGAATGAGAGAGAAAGAGAAAGAATGAGAGAAAGAATGAGAGAGAAAGAATGAGAGAGATAATGAGAGAGATAATGAGAGAAAGAGAGAAAGAATGAGAGAAAGCAAAAAAAGGTAACCCTATAAACTACTAGCAAATGCATCTGAGGCATAGAGGTCTACGTGAACAGTCTTCTGCTGATGACCTTATTAATGTGGCAGAACGTGTGTTTGGAAATGGCAAGATTCCGGTGGCTTTCCCAGTGAGCTTCAGACCATTAAAACCATATGTATTTATTACAGTAATTTTTGTCCATAATGCAGACTCGACCTCTGCTGGTGCTTAACCAAATTACTAATTAGGCATGATTCACCACAGCGTTGAGTAGTAAAAGTCCCTGATGCAATGAGCCGTGCAGCCGGGTTACTACAGATGACTTGCCTGTGTCGTTCCCATTATTCAGCCCTTCCTTGTTCTCTTAACTTATTCCTATGACAAAAATCAGTCGGAGATAAAACAGTCGAAAGGAGAAACGGGTAAGACTGTGGCACGCTGCATGGTGTCAGTCCGAGCTGATGCAGAGAGTGATTGTGAAGTGTTTTCTTATGCTTCCCGCAGTGGATTCACTATTGAGTTGGCTTCGGCGTTCACAGTTGTGGTAGCTTCCAATGTTGGACTTCCTGTCAGTACTACACACTGCAAGGTATGCCTTTGCCCAGCGACTGCAGTCAAGGCAGCCTGGACTGTTCATCTTAAAATCGTGCCGCTCAAGCCAGCGGATAATGGCACAGCAAGGGGAAAACAGCCGCTCACGGAGGGCGGTTCGGTGGAGGGGCGGCAGCGCGTCTCAGCCGTGCCAGTGACGCTGGAAAATAATCGGGCTCACAAAAAATGCATTGGAATTGTCACAATGAAGTCACTGCAGCCGGGCATGGTGTGACCTGCTGTGGTTAAAGCAAAGCAGCACTCACAAAAATGTACCTCAGTTTTAAAGCAAGAACCTGGTTTCCTCCACCGGTGCCATTTGAACCTGGCCGGGTAGCGTTTCTCCCTTGTTCAGAGGCTGCACACCAGTCATCATTTATACTTCACTTTCTTGATAAGTGCATGGCATGGGATTTCCTGCATATAACTCTTTTACTCCAGGTTTTCCATCTGTCTTCTTTTTTTTTTTTTTTATTTTATTTTTTTTTATTTTATTTCTTCACAGTGGATTTTGCATTGAAGTAATGTGTGCGCTAACGGTACTTGTAGCCTCAAATGTGGGTATTCCAATAAGCTCCACCCATTGCAAGGTATTGGAGTTTGCAGTGATCACATCAGTAAATCACATCACTTAGGACAAACCATAACAAAATAGGAGAGCTACTGATTGTTGCAGGTTGCCTTCGCTATGCGATGCGCCGGGCAGGCAGCGATCGCAAAATAACAAAGACCAGTACGGCCAAGCAAAGTCAGAGTTAGAAGGGATTGCACAAAAGTCTGGAATGGCTTTCGCCTGTACGTGATCGTATCGAACTAATCTAGACATATTAAAATCATGTAGACTCGTAGTTTGCGTGCTCCCGGTTGCACGTATGTTAGAGCCACCCGTGTGGAAAACACTGCTGCATCACTAAGCTAATATTTTAACGTCTCTCTTCTTTTAAACCAACTTGTCCTCACTTTTGTGCATTATAATGGAGAATCTGGCCTTTGTAATTAGTTCTTCGAACAAGTTTGTTGGCTTTTATTATTTTATTTTTTTAAGAGAAAATAAAAAGAGCAGTTTGAAGTATAGATATAGGTTGGGTAATGAGCAGAGTTTGTGTCGTATGATACGCTGTGTGAGAAGACACTTCATGGCTTGTGGGCAGCAGGGAGCATGTGGACATTTACGCTGCTGGAAGAACATAGTAGGAATTTGGAGTTTTGTTCCCTAGGAAATTCCTGAGCCAAACATGCCCTCTTTCCTTCCTTTGCTTCCCCATGGACTCCCAAGCTCTTGGCCGCAGAGCTGGCTGTATCTTTGACCTTCTGGCAGGGCATGGGGTGGCCCCTCTGAAATCAAAGACCCCAGGACGGCAAAGCCCCTCTGCTTTGGGACACACCAGCAAGTCCTACAAGAGCTAGATCCTGTAGGATTTGCTGCTGCACCCTGGGGACCTTGGAGCCCTTCCAGCTCTGGTGGGGCAGGCAGGTTTTTGGGGCTAACTGCCCCGTGGCACAGCGGGCGGGCTGGCAAGAAGCCGGGCATCCTGGCCTGTGACATTGACCTGGTTTCCAATGAAAGAGTCAATGAAATCCACACATCCTGCAAAATGCTCCAAGTTGGTTCAACTGGCCTTTTTTTTTCTAGTGAAAACCGTTTCTTCAGAAAGCCTTCCTCTATTTCAAAATCATTGCTTTCTTCTGCTGAAGAGCTCTTTGAGAAGCAGCCAAGACTGAACTGCTCTGAAAGGCTGTTCAGATTTCCTGACGTTGGCCGAACTCTGGGTCCTCTGAATCAAGCAGGGAGGGGAAAAATAATACAACGTGATCCACTTCCAAAAATGCTGGCCTGAAAGCACCTCCCTTTAAGCTGACTGGTGTATCAAGTACATGATGAAGAATTTGTCAGCAAGAATAATACAGTTTTGATTATCCCAGTTGCTCGCCTGAAATTCTTCTAGCCAACTGTTGTAAAAGAAAAAATACATTTTGGTGCAGACAAACAGACTGAAATTAAAACCAAAATGTTTTTGAGGCTATAAGTTAATGAGAGAGCAGCATTAGGAGATAGTCATTGACTCAATGCAGTTAAAGGATTAGTCTTTTCTAACTGCAGAGCAAAATAATTCTCTTTAAAAAAAAATGCTTCCATAAAAGCAGTTAATGTGGTTAGTCTGTGTCTGGTCCCTGGAGCACGCTGTACCTCAGCAGATAGAGCATTCTTAATGGGAAGAGCCACTCTGCAATAGGATTAGACTGTTCCAGGATGTCCCATTATCATAAATGACTCTTGTGCTTCAGCAAAATGAGACCCTGAGTTGAAAGATCCTAAGTGATGGACACAAGATAAAGCAAACGCTTGTAACAGATGTGTTCCTTGGCTTCTTTGAGGGAATAAAAGCACTGTTAGTCCATGGGAAAAAGCCTCTCTGAAGGTGCTGTCAGCCACTGACACAGAAATGCCTTAAAAATCAACAGAAAAATTATTTCACCTGAGGAATCAAAAAGAAAATGGGTTGAAGGTGAGTGTAGTCCTCAGCCTCTAGCATCAGGGGGTGGGAATTATTCTATTCCCCAACATTTGCTTCACAGCAAAAGTGCTAAAGTGGGAGCCCTACCAAAGGGGTGTGAGTCAACTGAATGTGCAGCAACAAGATAAACTGATGGCAAAGGAGCAGCATGAAACACCTTGGGTGGAGGGAGCCCTTTCTGAGGTAAACCAATAAACTGTAATGAAAAATGGAGACCAGGCATGAAGAAAAGCCCTGAGCAGCATTTTTCAGGTGTTGGAGCAGACGTGGTGGCAAGCTGGAGATTGGTAGCAGGAGGAAAAGCATTAGCTTCTGAGAAAGATTCGGCAAGCCCTCTCAGGTCAGACATTGCATTTGGTCCAAAATCAGAGGCTTGGGTCTACGTGAGGTAACCACCATGTGATGCCGTGCCTGTCCTGAATCTACAGCCCAGCAGCTTTTCCATGCTGGGTGCCTGCCAAGAGCTTGATTGCACCTTCATCCTTGCCATGACTCAAGAGGGAGAGGAACGTCCCTCTGAAAGCATCCAAGTCAAGAGGGCCTGGGGAGAGGACCTAATCTTCTGAGCCTCCAGAGGAATTTGTGAGTCTGACCAGAGGAGCCACACAGCTCTGCCTGCACCCGCTCAGCCTTCCTTGGATTTAGCACTGAAAAGCCGGCGTGGTGCAAACGCGTCCCTGGCCTCTCTGCTGCCTGGGGGTCAGCTGATCGTACTGAGTGGTACACGCAGTGCCTGTTATTTATTCTAAGGTATGAGATGTAGACGTGAGCAGGCGTTTCTCAGCTCTAACAGACTGAACGTGTTCTCATACAGGTAAAAGTAAAGTGCAGGAATTAAATGCTTTTTCTGCGCGAAAGTGACTTTGCTGAGGTCGTACTGTCAGCTCTGGTTGGCTGTTAAGATTTTAGGGTTTTGAAAAAACAGTCTGTTGCTATGATGGAATTAGCATGTTCTGTGTGTTATTATGATACGCCATTGCACAGGAACGAGAGAGCCAAAAGCATTTCTGCAGAGCATAGTGAAGGCAAACTGCACTGGTTTCAAACCAATCTCCAAGTAGATATCATCTGAAATTCTGCAGACGGTGTAGTGTCCCTACACCCAAGTTTTAGCTACTCTCCTAACCTCTAGTCCATCAAAATCACTATTAATAAACTAAACTTAAATAATGTTTCAAGCAAATTACCAATGCCATCATTGCTGATACCTTTTAAATTTCAGGAAGGCCTCGGAGATTATCGTACGTAGACTGTAGGCTTGCTCGATAAGCAATGCTGCTTGTTGCAAGCATGACAGATGGGTGCTAAGGACGTGCAAAATGCAAAGCAGAGCTTAACAGCTGAGCTGCTGAAAAACAAACGCTATTTCCTTGGGCTAATGCTTTGATATAGTCAGAAGCGTGGGGTTCCTCTTCACTGGGCACCTCTTCAATACGCTTACACCTCCTAAATACAGAATAGCATCTTGTCCACTCAAGAGGTATTCAAATTAAGTGTTATCTAACAGATTGCCTTACTGGATCAGGCTCTAGACCAAGGCCTTTTCAGCCCTAGAATATCAAGTTTAGGTTTCCCTTGTTCTGTCACAGGCACTTTTGTGAGTCTCATTTCCCTAGAGTTACAGGGGCTTCCACAAATAACTCCCTCCTCCAAAATGAAACGTTAAGCTGTAGTTAGAAGTCGAACAGGTGCTAACAAAAGATGCAGATTCAATATTCCCATCCTATCTCTCCCTGCTTCCCCGTCCTGCCAACATTTCTCATTTTCCTGGCTAAGCACGCAGGGAGCAGCCCATCTTCTCATCTATAGGCAGGGACTGACACTCCCATTGAGAAAACAAGCAAGGAAGATGAAGCAGGGATGGCATTTCAGGGAGCACAAGCCCAGCTGTGTCTTGGAGTGTCCTTTCCTTCAAAACAGGCTCTTCCTTCCACCTGTGGCTTTGTGCCTGGCCCCAGTTCACACGGTTTTGTTAACGGCCCGGAGAGCCGCTTCCAGGGCAGAAAGAAAACACAATGTTTCTGGAAGTTTGGTGTCATTCTTCACCAGAAATGTTTTTCTCAGTCCAGTTTCTTAAAAAGCTAATATGCTAGGTTTATACTTGAGCTTAGTAGCTGAAAATACACTTGAAGGAAGACAAGGCTGTAGCTTTGCCCATGCCAGTGTGTTTTGCTTTCAGAAATGCTGACCTGCCCAGCTGTCCCGGGAGCAGGACCTTTGAAGGATGTTTTGGTGGTCTGTCCAGTCTCTACCTGAGTGGAGACCTCCTGAGTTTCTGTGCCCTATAGCATCAGGTTGATGTTTTTGCCCACAAGAGGATTTTAGCTCTGGATGCTTTGCTTGGCTGGCTGGTCCAGAAGGGCTGGTTTTCCTCAGAGGGCTTGGACTGATGAGTTTGACGGCGGGCGACTGTCCTGGGTCTAACCTTGCGCTGTCTGTCTGCTCCCTGCCAAGGTACCGTCGCTGTTACAGGGTGGGCTCAGCTGCTCACACGGCCATTGCTGTCCTGCTGTCCTCACTATTGACATATCTAGGGCTGTCTGGAGTCAGTGCCAGATGCCAGGCTGTGAGCTGCAGAGGTTCAGTAGCTGCTGAGGGAACAGACAGATCCCAAACTAGCACAAGGACAGGCAGGTGGGCCAGGAACCATACTAGCTATCCTGACCTGCCCCATGCCACAGTCTCTAGCAGAGCCTCAAAAACAACTTTCCCAGTGTTTTCATTATTTAGACTGCAGTCTGTCCAAATGTGATGGCCGCTTGTCCTCCCCCTTACAGACCAAGCAAGTGCTGGGCAGGTGGAGGGCTGCCTTGGTTGTACTCATGGCTGATTTGGGAGCTAGCAGGGCAGATCAAAACCCACACACGTATTTATTCTTCCTTGGCTGACCCCCAAGACCCATGAAAAACGAGACCATTGAAAAATAAAGGTTAAAGCATCCTGGAACTGTTGCCCTCCTGTCACCACCCCACCAGAACCGAGACATCTTCATCATTAGGGGCTCCTTTATCTCGGAGCATCACTTGGTATCAGCTGACTGGCATTGGTACGGCCATGGGCATGTAAAGGGCAGTCAGACATATCCCTCATACCTTCTTTCTCTCTCCCTCTTCCCCACCCTGCCAAGGTGGGCTCCGTGGTGGCCGTCGGCTGGATCCGCTCCAAGAAGGCCGTGGACTGGCGCCTCTTCCGCAACATCTTCCTGGCTTGGTTTGTGACTGTGCCGGTGGCCGGCTTGTTCAGCGCCGGGGTGATGGCGCTGCTGATGTACGGGATCCTGCCTTACGTCTGACGAGCCTCCTCTGCTGGGAAAAGGGGAAACGGCCAACAAGCATCCGAGGGGAGGAGTGTTCCCGTGAAAGACCCAGTCGGAGAGGATCCATCTTCCATATCTAACTCCTTATCTACTGTACATAACAATGTGTCATATTGGTGACATGGTGATGTGGTGCCATTTCTTATATATTAAAGAAATATATATGCATATAGTAGGTAACAATACCTAAGTTATATTATCAAGTGGGGTGAAAAATAATTGCCTAGAATTTAATATTTAGAAAAATTTGTACATAGTGTATCATTTTGGTGGCAATTTTTTAATCTTTTGAAGAAGAGTATGGATTAGGAAATGTTTCTTGTCCATTTGCTATAAGAAGAAGCGAGGTACAGGACTGTGTAACACGTGAGGTTTGTTTTTTTTTTTAAAGCTCTTAAGATACTGGAACAAAATAAATGTGCAAAAGTGCTTTTCATAAAATAACTCTGTTCATATCATATTGATCTTTGTGTATCATAGCGTGCTGGTTCTGGCTGTGTAAATACTTACCAACAGTAACTTAACTGGTGCATTTCCCTTCTATATTTTGGCTAAGAAAGTTTAGGCAGTACCAAAGAAGCAGGGGAATAGCGTGCTGATGTTACGTTGTTGTCTCCACGTGTGAGCGTGTGTTGTGTTTCCCCACCTCTGAGTCAGCGTTGTTTTCACCGAGCTCCCCCAGCGAGGCTGCGACCGTACTGTTCATGTCTTAATGTAACTCAAAGAAGCACACGATAACTTAGTCCTCGTTCCTTAGTAGGCAGACCACGGTTCTCCAGCTGATGTAGACCGACTTCATGTTGTGGGTTGCTTTTGAAGTATCTCACTGCTCACCTTCTACCTTGCCCCTTCAAGTCTCAGCTCCCGGTTGCCCTGCTATCAATTCCAGCAGGAGGATGGACCGGGACCCTCCCCTTTTTTCTGTCCATCCAGCCACAACCACACACTCTCAGGTACTGGAGCGGGACCGTGGAGCGCAGGGCACCCCCCACGCGCAGCAGCGAAGGGCAGCAGTGGGTGGGAAACCGGCTTAGCCCTGGCTTTGTGGGTGAAGGTGTGGGCAGCTGTGGGACTGCTGACCTGGGTGGGGGGCTGGCACGAGGAGCAGGGTGGAGGATGTGAGCAGATGCTGGGTCTCCCCCCCCCCCACCACCACAGTGAGTCTCATTCCATGCCACAGCCCACCAGCCTCCCACTGTGCTGCTGACTGCAAGGAGGGGATGGGAACCTGGCCCTGTATGGATGGAGGTTGTGTGGTAAACAGCATTTGGGATGAGATTTATTTTGGGTTGGGTTTGGTTTTTTTTTCATGGCAGCTCTGGGGAAGTGGTTAACTACATCCCCTACATGGCTCTGGAAAGCACATTTGGGTGATGGTTACTGTTTTGTGAGGGGGGGGGCAAAGGGCAAGGGGTGCCCTAAGGAGGTTGGGAATCTATTACTGTTTAAATGCTGCTAAAATTTTGATAAAATGTTCTTGGTACTCCATTGTGACTTTTCCATTGGTCATTCATACTAAATTTATAATAAAAAGATAAACAGCCCCTATCACTCTTTGCCTCTTGGGTCTTTTGAGCATTACTCAGCCATGCCAGCTGTAATGGGAAGGCTCCACGGGCAGCTAAAACTTATTCCTTGGCACCCGTCGCCTTTTGTTCTTTGTCTGCTGGGGTCGGCGGGGCCGAACCCGCTCTGTGCAGCACTGACAAAGCCTCCTTTTCCTTCCCACCATCCCAGCGGCCACAGCCCTTGCTCTGCCTGGGGCTTGGCACCCCAGCAAGGTTTGGGAGCTGCTTTGGATGCATTCAGCGGGCATGCTCTGGCTCTGCCCGCCTCCCCTCCTCCTCCTGGGGCTCTGTAAGCAGCATCCCCAGAGCTGCGGCACCACGGCGCTGGGGTTCCAACACCCCTGAGTAACCAGAGCAGCCAGTAAATGCACAAAGACAATTTGGGACCTGTGGAAAAAGGGTGGAAGGCCTCACCTTACCTTAGCACTTGCATGAACTACTGTCTGCTCAGTGGCCCAGCAGCTTTCCACCTTGTTTTAGCTACAGAGACAAAGCAACTTCTCCTGCCTCACCGGCAGGACCCAGCTGCAGCCCTGCCAGGCACAGGAGGGCAGTGTCAGCTCCGAGCAGGATGGGCTAATCCCCCAGCACACACAGCTGGGCATCTCCCAACACACACGTTTCTTAATAAAACCATTATGGGAAAAATGCCCAGCGAGGAAGCAGCTCCAAAATATCCCCACCTCGGATAGGACAACCTTTAATCTGGAGGGAGGTGGAAAACCCAAAGTGACTTGCTCCGCACCACAGAGGTGTCCTTTGCCACCCCAGGGAAGCTGCAGGGGAAGCAGAGCTGGTGAAATGCCCTGCAACTATAGGCATGGTTGAAATGTCCTCCACCCAGGCAACAAGCAAAATAGGTACAGGTCTATTTTCAGAGCAAGAAATGGTGGTATTTTTGCATTATTGTATCAGCAAAAATCAGTATTTTGGGCTCAGTAGGGTGTGAGAGAGGAGCCTTGTTTAGCCAAGACCCATTTAGCAAGCAGATATTGCTGGACTGTGACAGAGATGGGATGTTCTGGACCCTGCAGGGCTGCCCCATCCCCTGGACTCGGTGCTCTGGCAGCGGGTTTCCCACTGCAGTTCATGTCCATCAAGGCTACAGCCCTGCCAGTGCACAGGACTTCATGGTCACCCTCAGGCAGACCTTGCTGCGTGCTGAGGAGGAGCATGCACAGGTTGCTGGTCTGGGGGCTCACCTTTCGGGGGGTAAGGAAGACAGCAGCCTGATGAAAATATTTATTACAAGTAAAATATCTCTCTTAACTGAGGAGATGAAGTCTGTCTTTCAAAACCCAAAGTGTCTACTGTGGCTCATGGACCAGGGATAGAGTTCTTGATCAAACCAGCCTGAGAAGAGCAGCCAGCTGGC
>JANIJG010010114.1:59896-104528 GCA_024611175.1 Megaceryle torquata | reverse complement strand
CTACAGATGCTATTCTCAGCTGCACCTGAGTGAAAAAAAATTAAAAAAAAAATCAAGTGCATTACAAAACAATTCCCCAATTTGTGCTTTAGAAACTGTTTCAGAGTTAGTGATCCTTCCTAAAAGTCAGAGGTTGCTTTCTGAAGTCGAAAAGCAACAATGAAGAGACATAAGACTAACCATCTCTGCCTGAGGCAGAAAAGGTGATATATTAACTAAAGGATAACACATCATACTTCAGGAAATGCATTTGCTCCAAAACACGTTAAGGCTGTCAACAATTTGGCTTGGATGCTTCCAGTATCATACACAAAACAAACTCAGTACTGTGACACAATATTCAATAAAACTGTGCTTTAACACTAACAGCAGCGTTATACAGAGGAAAGGTACATGACCAGCACTATGTTCTCAGTTTTATAGTTCATGTGATGCAAAAAGGTCAGATTAGATCACAAGGTTTCTTTTAGCATGAAAAAGTACTGTTTGATCCTGCTGCTTATATATATTGCCACTGTTCTTCATTTCTCCATCACACCTATGTACACACACAACATCTACTTTACAATGCCATCCTCTTACACCCTCCATCCACCATAAGGAGTTCTTTGGCCAATAGAGCCAAAACTGTCTGCTGAGCTACATGTGAAGTGTAAGAAACAGAACTTGGATATGGACAAGAGGCCTACTATAAGGGCAGCTCAAGGCTTTGGCAATCAAAATAAATCTTGTACTACAAATTGGGCTTTGGCTATGTCTTTTCAATAACCAAAATATCTATACTGAAATATTTAGTATTTCAGGACATAACTCACCAGTTCTACTTAAAACAACATCAAAGAAAGAACAAATCAAGGCCTAAATAAAAATGTAGTGCATTTTCTGTGCAGGACAATAAAATTTGCAGCTCAGTGACGGACCACTACTAAATTAGAGGTAAGACATGCATTCAAAAGACATCTATATAGGAAAAAGTTACATCATCCTTAGTTAAAACAGCTGCAAATTATATGGAATGTGAACTATAAAGTTCATGACAGCGGTATGCTATTGCATGCCCAAAGAATACTTTTCTCTCTAGGAAATTAATAAATAGCTGCTCATCTCAAAGATTTTATATTGTCCCATGAGAAGATAAGAGTAGCTAATACCAGTGACATGGTGGTAAACTAGATAAATCCTCCAGTAAGCTATAGAAATCCTCCAATAGTTCTTAAAAAAAAGTGACGCGTTAATACTAGTGGACTCATTGCCACAGAATGTAATTAATATTACATTTTAGATGAATTCAAAAAGCAATTAAACAAACAAACAAAATATTTTTTTGAGAAAAAAATCCATTTGGGGTTATTAAATGGGATAATACCAGATCTGGCTTAGGAAATCCCTAAGCAGAAATTGATGGAGCCTGGGAAACTACTGGGCAGAGGACTGTGTGCTTGCCCTTGGCCCAGCACTCCTCCCTAGACAGACTTTATTGGTCACTGCTGGAAACAGGATACTGGACTAGATGGATCTTTGGGATCACCCAGCAGAGACACCCAGAGCTCACAGGAGATGAGCAACTCAACATTATGCCACTTTAATATGCAAACTGTAAAGGGAAATAGGCCAATAAGATGATTAGCGAAGTTTTTGTTAGAAAAGAAGAGAACATTATAGAATAATGGAAGATAAATAGAATGCAGGTGCTGTAGAATAATATCATAAGACCACGTGAATACTTTTCATTGTCCACTGTGTAGCTTTACCATGGCTGGTTTAAAACTCAGTCCAGCTGAGTAAATAATGGATATGAATAGATTCATTTTCTATTATATATAAGACATGATAATAGATGAGTACTCAACTTAGGGTAAGCACTTTATTAAAGGTTAACTACTTTTAGGTAAGGTATAGATAAAGATAAATCGAAATAAAGGAAGAACTCAAGTTTTTTCTCAGAATTCTGAAGGCAAATGTCTGAAGATAAGAGACTGTGATGACCTGTGACATCTGAAAAAGAACTGAAGCAAGACCATGAAGAGTGGCTGAAGATTAATAATGGATTGAGAACTGAGAGTTTAGGGAAAAACACAGAGGACCTTTAAGAACATTGATTACTTAATATTCTGTTAAGAGCATATATATGTGTTGAATTTTATAAGTCCTTTGCTAGTCAGTGAGGTGATGGCCCAATTCTGAGTTGCTAAATAAAGCAAACCTAGAGTAAACCACTGTACGGCAAAATCCTTTAAAAATAATAGTTAGATTTGGTTCTTGTACATGGAGTCTAATGAGTCAAGGGAAAATGCATGCCTGTTACCTAGGAGCAGAGATCACCACAGCTGTGAACAGAAGCACACTCTGGATATTTAAATATTTTCTGTTTGCTACAGCACCCAACCTATTATGCTAAAAATGTCACCAAGAGAATTCTGTATATGCAGTGGATGACAAGTTCTCTTGGGGCAGGTGGGGTGGATTTTGTTGTTTTAAAGACACTAAATAAACTAAATGAAGCCAAACCAAATCAGATCCCTCAGCTATAGAAATAATTTCCCTCCTTCATCCAGGCCAAATAGCTTGGTCTCCTGGTAAGAGGAAAAGGTCCAAATTCTCAGTCTGAATGTAATAAATGATGCTTGGAGACCACAAGATGAAACTCACGTTATATTGAAAAATCTGTTGTGACCAGTGCCCCGAGAAAACAATCTGTTCTTTATATTGTTTGAATCCCTCACCACAAACTGGAAGCAGAACAACTCATACTGCTGGATGTGATGTTTTTCACATCTCTACAGTTCAGCTCCTTGGAAGATTATCTTCCCAATTGCTTACTGCTTTAGTGACCTTGGAAACAGAGAGATAATAGAAGCAGAATCCTAAAAGGATTATTGTTTTTATTATCCTACTATTAGGAAGCTAATTAAATGTACATATCCTTTCACAGACTACCCTGGGCATTAGCACTCTCAATTCTTTTCTTACAAGATGACACCAGGCAGGATATTAAACTCAGCCTTAAGAATTGCATACTCTTCACTTCTATCACAAGTGTCCTTCCCATGGCAAATGTCACAGGTTGTTGTCTGTTTCTAGCTCAGGAATCTTTTTCCACTTCTCATTAAAACACAACAATAGCAACATGCATTTTCATAAGAAAATATCACTGGCCTGCTGAAGAGCCCAAGAATGGTGGTAGGTGATGGATAGTTGCGTAAGTATCTGCTATTTCAGCTGCAGGACTTCAGCCAGATCTCTTGTTTGTGATTGTCCCTATGAGCCACTCCACCAGGCCACAGTGAAGACATGCATGAGCTGGCTTGGTGTCCTCAACACTTTCCTGCTGCGTGGCAACACAAAGCCAAAATAACTATTTAAGAACAGCCAGAAATATCACATATTTTCACAATGCCAAACTAAGGACATTTTACAAGGTCTGGAGATAGGGCCTTTAGTATTTTCCCATCATAACAGCAAGCTGCTTTCTGTCATACCTTAAATAGCTACCAGCTGCTTTGGCATGAGGTAGGATCTCTTAATGTCTCCTCCTTTCATGTGGAAATGGCAAGACATGAACCCTGATGACACAGTGTAAAACAGATTTTCCCAAACATAGAAAAAAGTCAGACAGGGAGAATATGCTCCCAGTTTCACTAGCCTGTACAAAGTACCAGTTACAAAATCAGGATATTTAAGAATAGGTTACAGTGGTCATCTCCCTAAGCACCTAACAGTCCTATTGTGTGGTCACAAATGTCCTTTAATATGGTAGTTTTTATTTCATACCTGTTTTGGGTGGCAATGCATATGGTGGAACACCAGGCCAATATGATGTTTAATTGACGGTACGAGCAGATTGCCAAATGGACACTAATCACTCACAGCAGCTGAAGCTGTTTTCTCTGATGCCATCTACCTCTCTTAGTACATCACTGCTTTTATGAAAGAATCCCCCATAAGGTTATAAAGCACCATGAATAAGCATCATTGCTCAGAATAAACTCAGGTGACAGTCCTTTTCTTCCTGTTATTAGCCCAAAGAAGTAAAGGAGTCCCGCTTGCTGAGAGTTGTTATGAAAGGGAGATAACCTATCTTTCTGTAGTCATTTGTGGGTGTCAGGAGAAGCTACGAATAAACCAGGAAAAGCCTCCAGAAAGGTCTATTAAGAAGACAGCTGAAATATCTCTCAAGGTACAATGTGCATACCCTTGTTTTATCTTAAAAGACATCCTTATGTAACCTTTACTAGATGACTGTAGGTCATAATCCCATATTACAGTAAAAATTATTGATTACCCTATCCAGGAATTGTTAAAATGAGTAGAAGAAAATAGATGTTAGGAACAATGGTTACATCCCTGTTCTTATAGGTATGAGCTAGAATTGCTAAGCTTAAGAAAATAGGTAGTTAACCTCTCCTACTCATTACAGGGAATTATGAGGCAAATTGTAGCATTTTAAATCCTGTTTATTCACAAGTTGATAAAAATCAGAAATATTTTTTTAGATAGCTTGTCTCAAAAGAGCTACAAAAATATGCAAGCATATCCAGTAGAGAAAGAAGGTCAGCACTGACTTCCATTCAGAAGGAGAGCTGGCCAGTAAAAAGAAAGAAGATGATTAGGACACAATTAAGTACTCCTAGCCCAGAAGATACTAGGGAGAAAAGAAAGGAGAGAAATAAAAAAAGGTAGACAAAAAACCGTAACTGTGTAAGGGCAACTTGTCTCTCCAGCAGCAGCTGGAACAAATATTTTGCTGTGTGAATGAGATGCATTTCATGTCCTTGCTTGCAAACTGAGTAATCATACTATGACCAGACCCTGGAAATTTAAGAATTAAATGCAAGCTTTAAGATTTTAGTTTTTCTTTTTAATAAGATCAAGGTATTTCCTTGTAAAAGAAAGGTCTATAATTCTGTAAACTTATGAAAGTTTGTGAAAGCCAGGATTATTGATTATCTGCTGAATTAATGCTGAAGCTTTCTAGCTGTCTAGCAGCTAAATTAATACTTAAGCTGTACATACACATCAGGATTCAAAGAACTGTTAATTCTGCTGAGACGTGTAAAGCAAGCTTGCTATCAAGGTCTTCAGGAGAAACACAGCAGTTCTGGGTTTGGTCCCACTTACTCTTAGCACAATATACTTGCACCAATACAAAAACAGAGAATAAGATGAAAAGCAAGCCCAGATAATAGAGAGTCATATCAAATTAAAAGCTGATCTTCACTTTGCTAAAGCTGAATTTTTGCAAAAGGGAAAATTTGCAACACTTTTCAAAAGAAAATGTAAACATGTAATCTCACTCACAGGCTTTCCCATATCAAATGTCAATAATATTAATTGTACCTTTCTACATTGTCCCAGAACCACTGATTATACTGGATCTAATGGATCCAATTAGAATTAAGTACAGCAGAAGACAAACTTGGATGAAAATGTCTCTTTTGGAAGTTGTCAGATATTGGTTTCTTGCAATATTATCAAAATAGCTATAAGTAGAAGCAGCTTTTAATTCAATGCAGCAGGAAAGAATTTCAATGAAAGTTATTTCCAGGAAAAAAAAAAAAAAAAAAAAATCCAGCAAACCTCTGCTCAGCATAAAAAGCAATGGTCTTTGTAATGGACCAGAAAGACTCATCCTGTTCTCTCTTTTATAAAGAAATAAAGTTCTGTAAATGCTGAGCACATTAGTAATCTGAACCCTCTCAATGTGCTGATTGACTGGGGAGCTGGAACAAAAGAAGGGCACAACACAAACCTGAAACTCTTTAGCCCACTTCCAGGGACTCCCATTGGTATTAAAAAAGCCACTGGTAAATATGTAGCTCATCTGCTTTCACAGTGCTTTTCAGTCCATAGGCAAGAGAGAGAAACTACTCATCTGGACTGCTGAGTACAGACACAAATCAAGGGAGAGTAATGGGATCTGACTGCTTGTTTCAGGCATCATTTATTAAGCCGGGTACAAGCCAGAAGGACACGATTTCTCTGGTAATGGGCTTATCATAGCTAGGATCTGCTCTTTGGCAAAGCACAGCACTGCCCAGGTACCCTGAAGACTTAAACCCAGATGTTTCATGATTTGAAAGCTCCCTGGTGGCTCGTTCCTCATGCCTGGTAATAAAAAAGAAACTGTTTAAACCTGTAGGTGTTTTATGGAAGAAAAGGAGAAAGGTTTAGTATTTCCATTTTGCTTCTGTTCCCTAGAAACACTGGTTTCCTACCACCACTGCTTGGCAGACCACAGGAAACTTCATATAATGAGGGGACTAATGATGGGTCAACAATATGTGTAACCTGAGAATAGGACGGGAACAGAGAAGGAATCTCAGATCAATTTCACAAGCATCAGAAACTGGTTGTGTAGACAAAGAAGCAATAAATATTATAGTTTGCTGGGTTTTCCTTTGCATTAATCCATACTTTTGCCAGGAAAAGAAAACTCTATCTGTCCATTTTTTTCCCTTAGGTTTAATGAAGAATTCACATACCAGCTAAAAGATTTCAGCATCAGTCCACTGAGCTACAAGGACAGGTTTTTCCTCCTGTTCCACGTAATTTCAAAATTGCAACTCTACAAGAAGTTTCCCCATCTAATTTCCACATAGATATTCCTTAAGCTGCAATTGCTTTAGAAAAGTCCAAGGGTATATATATTTTTTAAATTTTATTTCTTCTTTTTTAGGATAGAACTAAGGAGCTCTAATTAGAAGTGATCAGAAGACACTACATTTGGCCATATTAGCCCAATCTATCTAAGGTTTTGGCAATTCATTTTAACTTCCAGGTTTTTGAAAGGTGAGCCTCAAACTGCTGCCATATAGTTCAGTCTGTATAGAAAGTAATCACACAGTGAAGAATAAACTGCAAAGAGATATGGACAGAGTTTTAAAATTTACAAAAAATAAAAAAGTTGGACTCATGTTTTTTAGCCATCATGTTCTAAGAAAAATTTCTGCAAATTATAAGAGCGTGCTCACTGCCCTGCATAGTTCAGACTAGGTGCACAACCTGCTTAGACTTGGCTTCAGAGCATATGAAGAAGAGGGCATGTGTTGTTTTGTGATGGGCATGTGGATTTTTTCTCCAAAAATTACCATCTTACATCTGTATTTGAATCCACAAATGGTTCCTGATAATATAACACATTAAGTCATCAAACAAAACACTCTCTGGCACCAGTAGCTGGAAGGCAGCAGCTGTTTCTAAGAGCAATTGTATGTCAAGTGAAAAAGCTGGCAAGCTTCAAGTTAAGATTTAGCTACCTGACCAAGTTATTTTTTTCAGTCACAAGAAATGTGGAGTCAGCAGGAATTTTGCTACCCAAAGTACAAGGAAGGAAAGGAACTTCTGCCTTTCAATTCATTATTTAATATACTTGATGTAACCCTTATGTTCACAGTCTGTAGCTACTCTGAGAAACATAAGTGATCCAAAACCTCCAAGGACCTTAATCATTAAAGAAAGTGCAGGAGGAACTTGTTGAAAACAGCAGTAGTAATTTAAATCTGCGGGAACTTTCAGAGACAAATATCTCTGTATAAAATTCAGCTGGAGGTGGATTCTCCTCCTCTGGGTCTCTGAACACTGAGGTCAGGACATCCTAACCATCCTACTCCCACTGGCAGTCGGTACATCCTGTAGATGATCACATGGAGCACACTTGTAGGCTAGGGGGGCTTTTTTTATTCTGAAAGAAGCACAAAGCAATTCTAATGTAGTCATTACAGGGAGAAATCCTTTCCCAGAAACAACTTGTGTGGTTCTTCATAGTGCTTTTACTGCTAGACAGCAACCATGAGTTTTTCATGGAAACCCTCTCCAAAATTACAGATCTTCACTACCAAAATTTACAAGCAATAATGGGTTGGTGCTGTTAAAGTTGTTTCTCCACCAGAAAGTTATTTTCTCATGAATTTTTAGACAAATTCTAACAAATCATTCCCACTTCTTCCAGGAAAGGAAAACTAAATGTTTTCCTTGAGCAGAACTTGTACAACAGTTTCCACATCCTCTTTAATGCCATATCTGGAATAAGCATCTTTTTAAAGTTTGTTCTTTGATGGTCCAAATACAGTGAATTTCTCAAAGAACAAGATAAGAGTCTACCATATGAAACACTTACTTGTCACCCCTACTGCCAATATAACCCCCTTCCGTCACTAATTCTTGTCCTACCTGTTCCTGAGAAGACTCTTTCAAAGTGAACTCTGGCCACTTGGATCTGCTGCTCCCCAAATCTCTAGAAAATCAAGGACAAAACTAGCAACCATGCAGAACACTGGGGCAAGAACCATTCCATCTCTACCTGCATCAGAGGAGGATGTGCTGCAACAGACTTCACATGTCTCCCATTACCAATGAGACCACCCCTAGGGTCTTTTCCTAAAATGCTGATCTCTGTCTCCCTGGTACCTGCTACAGTGTTGCTCAAAACATCCTGTGATATTGGAACCTTCCAGTCTGTAAACTTCAAAACACTTTTCTGGATTTTAAGGGACAAGGGCAGTAACACTGAAAATAAAGAGACTTAAAGACAAGACTATGAAAAGGAGATAAACCATCTTTGCTATAATATTTTAGATTAAGTCTACACGAGCTTTTATGAAGCTAGTGAAAAATCTTCTTGATGAAGCCTTAGGGGTCATAAATGTAAAATTATTTTCTTTCTTCTTCCTTCTCACTAATATTGCTCAAAAAATGATGCTGAAAATGGTTGCCAGCAATGTAATCCAGCCTGTGAAAGGCACCAAAAAGGCTTCTATGCCTACAAGTAACAGCACAGCTTGTCAAGGCATATAATTTCTTCTCCTTGATGTATTTTTCCATGGTTTTAATTTAAATAGACAGTAACTTTTATTGCATGAAAACAATATAGCAAAACATTAGATTTCATATTTGTACTGGGCTTGGACTGATTGGCTGTGAACTCCAGGAAAAAGTGACGCCTTGAGATTACCCAAGTTTGAAATGGGAGAACCCATGTTAATTGTCTTCCTGGTCATAACTTCAAGAGAACCTTTGCCCCACATCTTGTTTTCACCATTAGTCTCCCACAGCCACCAGGTCAGGTGAGCAAACCCCTTCAGAAGTTTGCCCTAAATAACATGTAACTGTTGCTGGACAGCAGTGAGTATCTCACCAGCACAACTATAGGAATTTGATCCTTACCCTAATATTTATCCTTTCAAAATATTTTAAACTGATAATAGAAACAAAAGCAAAGCCAAAAGCCACACAGTCAAAATCTTTGGATCAGCATTGCAACTATACACCAGCCTACCCTTTATTTTGCTTTTATGGAGTATTTCACTCCAGATTTTGTGTTTGTCAGTAAACTTTCCAAACCAGAAAGCATTACATGACTTTGCTAGTTGGAAGGTACAGAAACTGCACTGTTTAGTGTGTGTTCAAGGAACAGAAATAAGTATTTTCTCATCTGCAAAAAGAATGAGGATAAACTATAAGTGCCTGAAGTTTGAAAATATATAAAAGTTCTAAGAGACACTATACATATCTAATCATCAGAACACACAGAGACACTGATCCACTGATAATTTATGGGTGAGAAATTTCTGTGTTTTGGTGAGATTGCCTAGAATCAAGACATATGGAGGGCAGGATAGGAGACCAGTGTTATACCATCGGCACTGGTGTGTTTCCAGAGACGTGCAACATGGTGTTTTCCTGCCAATTGCATGGACTGGCAGGCAGAGGGGTGCAGGCAAACAAATACTTACCTTGCCCCTTCATATAAGAGAGCAGAGACCTGAGTCTTTCCCTGCTTCAGAAGGGCAATGTATAGACCTATGAAGACAGCACTTGCTACCCTGACAGCAGAGTGGCAGCAATTCCTTCCTCATTTCTCAGTGGTTTTAGTTGCATTGGTCTGCAAGGAAATGCTCAAAAAAAAAAAAAAAAAAAGTCTCTGCTCAATGTCGAGCTCTGCAGTGTCAATCTCAAATTACAAAACATTTCTAATGCAGGAACATGGAAGGGGATGCAAAACCAGCTCAGCCCTGTAGCTGCAGGGAAGAAGAAATTCTGGCAATAACGGAAAGGCATCATCAGTATTGTTGCAATAAAGTGTTTGTAATTACTACCCTGGCATTTTTTCAAAAAGGGTTGGCTTAGAGACAGGTCTCTTGCACTGATTATTAAAGTATTTTCTTTACAAAGGTCTAAGTGGCTCTGTTGACCAGATGAATAGCCTGAAGCCACAGGGTTCAGAGCTTTAGTCATCCAAGACTCACTTTGGACAATAAAAAAATGAGACAGATGAACACTAAACTATTCTGTGTATGAGCCCAGCAGTGGTTTGGCTGGCACAAACAATTTAGGTAAAGTACCTTTCAATTTAAAATGAAGACAGAGATGAACTGGGGCAAGGTAAAAGTTACAAGAAGTCAGAAGCAGTATTTGCTAACAAAACACTTTAAATTTAGAAAATCTTCCTAAAGAGAATGTTGGGTTCATCACATATCACCTCATCTGGGACATCTCCCTTGCCAGATAAATTAAAGACAGTGGGTTGACCCACTTTCCCACTTCAGCCAACCCAGACAATGTCAGGCTCTGGACTGCCCTCTCCTCCTTGCTGCCCTCAAGGAGCAGCATTGTCTTTATCCAAACATGCAGTACTACATTTGTTCAGCATTTACTGACGTGAACTTACTTTTTTCCTGAATGAGAGCACTTGCACTCAGGGAGGGTATCTCTTTGCAGCTGCTTGCACATCTGGCATGTGGTGACACAGCACTGCTGGCAGGGAATGAAGTAGGGAGAGGCAGTCAGGGAACAAGGCAAGTATCTCACTTTCATGTGCTACCACCTAGACACAGGAAAGGTCCTGGGCAGTAGTACAGGAAACAGCAAAGTTCAGATCCTCTGGTAGCTGCTCCAAAGGGGATTGGAGGCCAGTGTATGGTAACGAGCTAGGAAAGTTTGTTCTGTCTGTGAATCAGGGTCTTGCTACCATGCCTTCAGTGGTCTCTTTTCAAAGCACTCTGCACTTCTGGATGGCACCAAGTTGAACTGATCACCGAGGAGGAGACTCAAATACTCCAGGGAGACCTTTGGGAGGAGAGAGAAATTAAGAACAACAATCATCCTTGAAATGTAAACCTATCTGTGGCTTCTGCACAGTGCATTTCATAAACGTTCCCATTAAATTAGTCCATTAAATACAATCCTATTAATTGGATTATTTGGTCAGCTGTGGCTTACTCAGGATTTGTTGTGGTTTTAGTATTTTATCACCAAATATAGTTCTGAGTAAATTCAAACCTCACAACACCAAGGAAAAATTGCCCATAATTAACAGCTTCAAATATAAGCAGCTTTTATCACACAAATGCCAGCAAGAGTTTGCATCATTCTCCACTCCATTCTACTTGTTTATTCAGTCTGGTTTACATATGAATTTCTGCTCTGTATTCAACTGACACACGCTTGCATTTATTTGAATTGCTCCTCTTCAAACACTACAAACCAGGTCTAGCCAAGAAGATTTAATCTGTCACAAAAATTTTTCAGCAATCAGACCCCTAAGCATTAACTTTAGCAAATAAAGTCCCATATCTGAAAAATTTGTGGAATACAATGGCATATATCTGTGCAACAGGGAGAATTTCTACCTTCTACAGTCACTGGTAGACTATCAAAGCCACTATAGCACAACACATGATGTTGCAGCATCCTCAGGCTAGAAGACTAAGTAATATGAGTCACCCATAAATGGAAACAAATTCAAATGGTCAATAAAAAGCTATAAATCTCACAAAATTAAATAAATACATCAATTAATGAAATGTCTATGGAACAACACAGTTGAATTTTGCTGTAGTATCACACGGCTTTGAAAACTACCCTTCAGTAATTCAACCAAAACTTGGCACATTTCCATTTCCACTTATTTTCTCTGGTTATGTCTACAGCATCATCAGACACCTGTCTGAAACATTAGAAAGAAATTAAAAACAGAATGGAGAGATTCAAGGAAAATAAATATTAGCATCTAGCTTTCATCCTGTTTTTTTAATTCACAAGTCTCACATTCATTTATCCAAGAGAGTGAACAGTACTCTTCTGCAAGCAAGAATTGTAGCCATGATCCACTACACATGTCAAAGAACACAACACGGCTAGTAAGGGAAGTCAGTCCAGCAAGGGAGCCCAGGCCACGTAAGAACATGATAGTGTGAGGAACTGAATAGCTCTTGCTCCATAACACCACTGGCTGTACAGCCTAAGAAAATAAAATTACAGAACTCAATAGTGCACCCTATACACTCACCTTAGAGCCTTAAAGCAGTGCAAGTCAGGACTCATTATGCAGAATGAACAGCTGTACAGGCATCCAAGAAAGATGGAAATCGCTGCCCAAGAGTTTCCTGAGGATAGCTAACACTACAGAAATAGTGAAGGCACTGACATCTGTAACTATGTAAAACAGGAAAGTTACTGAACGTAACTGATCTCGGCTAAACCACAGATCTACTGTCAAGTACCAACCCATCAGTGCTCTAGGAAAAGGGAAGAAAGCCAAACACGAGGCACAGAAGATTTGTACAGTGTGTTCTTTTATAAGAAGATCCCATGGTGGAACAGCCATGGCATGTTCTTGGTTCTGCATAACTGACTGTTTCTAATTATCACCTCTAAGGCCCCAGAGAAAGTCAGGAAGGAGGAGTTTGCCTCAGTTGATGACAACTGGATTAGGAAGCAGTTAAGCAATCTGGACATCCATAAATCCATGGGCCCTGATGGGATGCACTTGTGGGTGATGAGGCAGTTGGCAAAGGTCATTGCTAGGCCACTCTCCATCATTTTTGGTAAGTTGTGGGGAACAGGAGAGGTGCCTGAGGACTGAAGGAAAGCAAATGTCACTCCAGTCTTCAAAAAGGGTAAGAAGGAGGACCCATGTATCTATAGAGTGGTCAGCCTCACCTCCATCCCTGGAACAACTCATCCTCGGCAGTAAGCATATCAAGGATAAGAGGATCATTAGGAGCAGTCAACATGGTTTTACCAAAGGGAAGTCATGTTTGACCAACCTGATAGCCTTTTATGAGGACATAATCAGGTGGCTAGATGATGGTAGAGCAGTGGATGTGGTTTATCTTGATTTCAGTAAAGTATTTGACACCATCCCCCACTGCATCTTTGCAGCTAAACTGAGGAAACGTGGTCTGGATGATCAGGTAGTGAGGTGGATTGTGAACTGGTTGAAAGAAAGAAGCCAGAGAGTTGTGGTCAATGGGACAGAGTCTAGTTGGAGGCCTGTATCTAGTGGAGTCCCTCAAGGGTCAGTACTGGGACCAGTACTATTCAATATATTCATCAGTGACCTGGATGAGGGAGCAGAGTGCACTGTCAGAAAGTTTTCTGATGACACAGAACTGGGAGGAGTGGCTGACATACCAGAAGGCTGTGCTGCCATTCAGCGAGACCTGGATAGGCTGGAGAGTTGGACAGGGAGAAATTTAATTAAATATAACAAGGACAAGTGTAGATGCTTGCATCTGGGCAAGAACAACCCTAGGTGCCAGTATAGACTTGGGACTGACCTGTTGGAAAGCAGCATAGGGGAAAGGGACCTGGGGGTCCTGGTAGACAGCAGGATGACCATGAGCCAGCAAAGTGCCTTTGTGGCCAGGAAGGCCAATGGCATCCTGGGGTGTATTAGAAAGGGTGTGGTTAGTAGGTCGAGAGAGAGGTTCTCCTCCCCCTCTCTCTGCCCTGGTGAGGCCAAGTCTGGAATACTGTGTCCAGTTCTGGGCCCCTCAGTTCAAGAAGGACAGGGAACTGCTTGAAAAGAGTCCAGCGCAGAGCCACTAAGATGATTGAGGGAGTGGAACATCTCCCTTCTGAGGAAAGGCTGAGGGAGCTGGGTGTCTTTAACTTGGAGAAGAGGAAACTGAGGGGTGACCCCACTGATGTTTATAAATATGTAAAAGTTGAGTGCCAGAGGCTGGAGCCAGGCTCTTCTCAGTGATGTCTAATGATAGGACAAGTGGCAAGGGGTGCAAGCTGGAACATAGGAGGTTCCATGTAAACATAAGGAGAAACCTTTTCATGGTGAGGGGGACAGACACTGAAACAGGCTGCCCAGGGAGGTTGTGGAGTCTCCTTCTCTGGAGACATTCAAAACCCACTTGGATATATTCCTGTGTGACCTAATCTTGGTGATGCTGCTCTGGCAGGGGGATTGGACTAGGTGATCTTTCGAGGTCCCTTCCAACCCCTAATATTCTGTCATTCTGATATCAGGCTGAACATAGAGGAAAATACAGCTACTTTAGTTCAGGTCTTTTCTTTTAGAGAAAGATTGTGTATGAATCAGTCTCTTTCTGCAGAAAGAAATGAAGATTTCATTGCAGTTTATCTAGTTCACCATAATTTCAATCAGGTAAATGCAGAGAGGTACCAGAGCATAGCTACATAGATGAGTGAGATGTTCAGCTGACTGTCTACCCAGTGTTCTTCTACAATGTCCCAAATGCTAAGGGAGAGGGCCGATAGCAGTGGTGGTAGGGAAACACGTGTAGTGCACTATTTCCTTTTAGTTTAAGGCCCAAAGAGCATTAGTCTTACTCAGGATCTTACAGTCTGCTAAACTAGAGATGCCATCAGATGATTATAACAACACAACTGATGAACAATTGTTCATCAGCTACAGCATGGATTTATTAATAACTTAATTAGAATAAGAAAATTAGAATTTCAGCCAGACAGTATCTACCTTATATTAACTGGCTTTGTCTAGAGAATAGAAGAAAACAAACAAACAAAACCCACGTCAATTACAAGGTATACAATACATGTACTAGAAGTAAAGCATAAAACTGCTCATTAATAACGCACAATTCCCAAAGGGAAAAAAACCCTTACAAAATACAGTAAGTCACACAAACCAGTATCTAATACAAATTCCTTCATGAACATAAGCTTTTTACAAAGCTCTCTGTGGCAGTCATCACCTCACCGTGAAAGTAGGTGCTGGTAGAAGGTAAAAGGAGCAGTTACTGCAAAATGCCAAGATAAGAGTGATTACTGTAAATACATACTTGGTTGGGTGTCTGCAGGGGTTATGGATTTTGGAGCTGATGTGGAAGTGTGGAGGAGATGTGATGTGGCAGAGGCACAAGCGGCAGTGCTTCCAACTACTTGGTTCTTTTGCTTTTCTTGCAAGTTGGCACTAATAGCACTGCCTTATATCTCATAGGATCAGCTCTTCCACTACCAGAAGCACGGACCCTTTCCCTGCCAAAGCTCTCATCATCAAGGAGTGAGCAGTCTGTGCTGTCTACCAGTACCTGTAAGCTACTTTCAGGGTGTCTTTGTCGCCGGTCCTTTTTCTTTCGAAGCTGAAGTGCTTTGAATGGTTCTGCAATGCCCTGATGAAATGCTCTTTTTAGAAAACTAGCATCTCTTAGGTTCAGTGTGAATTGAGGTTTCAAAAAATATTGACTCCGTTATATTTGCAGTGCTATGATTCTCGCAATGTAAAACACCCCAGCTGCACTGTGGCAGCTCTGTTATGGCTCTATGAGCTGAGCTGCATGCAGAGGCATGTACATGAGAGCTTCTGTGAAGAGTGAGAATGGACCAGGCCTTAAACTTACCTAGAAGAGGATGGAGTCTAGTGCCTGCAGGGTGGCACTCCCACCTGGGGCTCTTGAATTCTTTTGTAGCAGCTGTTGCCTGCCCTTATTCAGTGATACTTGGAATTCATTTTTTTTTTCCTAGTTGGTTTGCAAAGAAAAGGGGCATGTGTATATTGGTACCATGCTCAGATTAGGCCTTCTTTGAAGACTGGGCACTCCTGTGGTCTCCAGCCTTGTCGGGTCCCCCAAAGCTATGTATTCCTGCATGGCTTTAGTCATGTACCATCATGGACCATGGTAGCTGTGACTTAGCTCAAATCACTCAGTAACTCAAATCCCTTTTGAGTTAACAGAATACTAAAATTCACTCAAATCAAAGAGGTACAAAAGGAAAACTGCATTGTTCATTGACAAGGTGTTCCTCATGCTGGTCATACAGTAAAAGTTATGGTTGTTTTATTAAATTTTTCAGATTTGCAGGACAAAATATTAGGCCTGAAAGGTTAATTTGGTATTAGCACGGCTTTGTGCTATGATTTCTAGATGAACTCTTCTGTTTGGTTTCATTGCCAGGTTCTCCATGTATAGATCTTAAATAATTGAATTTCACAGGATTTGCTCATGTAATCAATATCATATGATATTAAAATAAACCTGTCCTGTGGAAAGTGAAGTCAAGCTAGTGCAACCTAGTGACCAAGTATTTCAGATATTTCTGTGGTAGCATCATTGCCCTTCTGGCTGACATGTGGATTCTTAGATTTGTGAGGAGTAAACTCTGAAGCCAGTTGGTGCTGAAAGAATTGGATTATTGCCTTGTAAAGCATAGGGATGGTGGTATTATTGCTTTTAAAATGTATAGTTTGTTGATATTTCTCCTGTTTCTCTTTGAGCTTCAAGGAATATGGGGGTGGAATGTGGTTGTCTGTGTTGTTTCTTAATAAAGCTCCTCTCTTTGGGGGTGTGTGTGTCTGTGAAGCTGAAGTCAAGATGTGTTCAGAAGTTTGATGTCTTAGCAATGGTATTAAAATGTGTATTAAGGTTGAAAGGATTGCTACCCTGCAGTTTAACTCAGTGAAAGGGCTTCACTTACCTTGTAATGCATATGACAACATGATTAACAGTGATGGAGATTGCCAGCATCTACCCTATTGAGACAAAATATTCACCAGAGAACTTTGGAAAAACTTACATTCAGTATTCTGACACTTAGATTAGGCTCAAATGGCAATAGATGGATGGGGAGGCAAAGAAAAGTTATCTACCAAAGGTTTGTCTTGTGATCTTTTTCCACCTTTGTGTGGATTTGCCAGAGCAACTTAATTATCTCCCTATTGAGCATTTCCTCAAATATGATGCTTCCTTTCATAGATAATGTTGTCAGGCTAGAATGAAAATATTGCTTACAGACTACTTTCTTCTGGAGACTCTTCCTATATCGTTTGTCTATAGAAGTTGTCTGAATGGTGTTTCTCTTCAGGTGACTTGCTCAATGTCCCTCTTGTAGTCTCTTCCTCCTGCTTATCCATCATTTTTTCATCTCTTGTCATTGTTGATTTTCTTGAAAGCTGCTCCTTCAAGTCTGATCTTACCTCTCCCATCTTGAGGCACATCAATATAATTTTCTGGAAGACATAAACCACAGATATGCCCATAATGTTTCATGAGCACAGCATCAAAGTATTTTCTGTAAATTGTAATTAATTTGAGGAGGCAAGAAAGAAGAATCAAAAGCATAAGAAAGGGGGCCTCCACCTTCCCCCATTAGCTATATTTGGCCCAGTGTAAGCTTGTGTGATGTGGATGGTTGCATTCACCTTCTCTTTTTTTCTATATAGTCAGAATGGGAGGCTAACCTTGTTTTTTCCTGTTCATGTTAAACTGGTTCTGGTTCTGCAAAATACACATCACACAGTAAGTGTGCAAGTTGCTTATTCCTTTAACCTGAGGGAACGGGGAGTGCTGTCTACCTCCTGGGTCTGGATGTGTACCTGAGGTGCTGATAATGCACCAGGCCAACCCCTGGGTGAGCATCATCAAAAGAGGGAGCCCTGTTAACTTATCAGGCAGGGGGATGGGACGTTTTCCTGCAGGTCACGGAGCTTTGGCTGCTGGAGACAGCAAAGCTGTATGCTACATAGTTCACTCCAAATCCCTCTTTCTTTATGTATGCCAGTGTACCCATTCTACATTGTTGTGTTGTCCACTACCTGTGAGATGAAAAGATCAAATACTTGCCTAAAAGGTGAAAGAGGAAATGCAAAAAACTACTAAACTCTTAATTTATATTGCTTGTAATCTATTACAAAAGTATGAAGTGCAGAAGGCTTCCTTCTGCGACCATAAATTTACTTTGAAGTAAATCTTTTTTTTTTCTGTGGACAGTCTCACTGGAGCTCTTTATCGGAGTGAAGTGTGCTTGTGACCAAATAGCAAATGACTTTATCAAGTGGTGCGGTGTCTTCCTATTGCACAAATTACCAAGGTATGCATCAGACCAAGCACAGGCTACTTACTCTGACCCCTACTCCTCTCATACAATGAGAAAATGCGCTTCTATTTTGGCAATATGTAAATAAGTAAAAATTTTATATTCATGTGCTCTTCATACAAATATTGTATTCATAATTTTTTGCTTGCAGTGCCTCCTAGACACAACAATTTTTTAAAACTGCCCATCTTCACCTTGTGCAGTATGCTGTGTGATCCATCCATAGATGAACGAACTATGGCAGTGTGTTGGTAAATTGGCTGAAAGACCAAGCAGGGGAAGTTTTGAGGTAAACCAGATTACTAATCAGAATAAATTAAAGCAATGCATCTGTTTGCTCAAGCAGGCAAGCATAATGGTATGAATACAAGCTGGTTGGAGGCACAATTTGGTATCCTAATAGCAGCAATACTTAATTAACTTCTCCCACCAGAATTCTTTGTGTATTGGGTATTCCCAAGTCTACATGCTACTTTGTATTTTATACATTTTATGCAATATGTATAAAGAAACATCTGGTTCAGGCAGCGGAAAAGTCTGTGGGAATCAGCATGTTTGAGCTTATCTAGTGTTTTACCCATCAAATCTACTCAGCATATGAGGCTTGAGTCTCAACTTTTGCATTGAAATCTGCTCAGAAGTGCAAGGTTGGGCAGGCAGCCACCTGAGCTGTAGCTCAACTGTAGTATCTTAATTCAGATTTAGGCATTTCTAGGTAATGTTAGCCAAGGAGGACCTCTGAGCAGAAATATGCAATTCTCTCATAACTAACTGAGGGTTTAAGCCTGCACCCCAAACTCAATCAAATTTGTCAAGGTTTGACAGCTAATTGCTTTTTAATAATCAAATAGCCTAGACAGCTTTATCCAACTTAGAAATAATAATAAAAATATAAAATTACTTTGCATTATTTAATTCTGTCACTGTCCTTTTTATGACGTGGGTGGAAATAGTTGTTAACAAAACATGCAAACCTGCCTCTTTAGAGGTCTACAGGCAGAAGAAGTTTGTATCTAGAAGAGTCTCCTAAGACTTAGTTAGAACTAATTTTAAGAATACCTGGGGAGTATATAAACTGAAGAGTATGAGAACATATCACGTCTCAGAGCCACCTACGCCCTTCACAGCACCTTAAGGTATTTCTTTTCACTAGAGTCCTATGTGTGCTTTATCTCAGATGAAATGTTTTACTCATCTATAATCTGCATAATTTAAATCAGCAGATTGAGAGGATGTGGTTTCAATCAGCTTTTATTTTTTTTAAAGAAATGTTTAGAGATGGAGCAGGTAGAGCAGGTATTTATGTGCTCCAGGACAGAATGCAATTCTAAATGTGTCAGACCCATCAGCCAGCTACTTTTCTTCTGTAGCTGAGTCACAGAGTGGCTCCTGGCCAGATCCTTCTTCCAAGGCTAATGTAAAATCAAGAGTGTCACCAAGGTGGTGTAAAATGAGAGTTCCCGGATCCAAACACCATAGGAAAGTTTATGAATATTTGTATGGAGCACAGAAGATAAAATATCACTCGTGTGAGTAGCTTCAATTCTCTGACAGTTCCCCTAATGTGTGTATAAAGCTATGGGAGAATGTGTGGGAGGATGTGAACAGCAAAGCGAGCAACACATAGACCACACTCAGCTCAGAAAGCCTCTTACATCAAGTATGAAGTGTTCACCCTGAGTTTTCTGAGCGCATGGCTGAGCCTGGTGCTGAAGCAATAGCTTCTGCATGAAACTGAACCCTGACAGGACAAGTGCCAGGCTAAAAAGTTGTCATCTTCTAGCAAGAAGTTGGGGTGTGTGATTGACTGATGGGTGGACCGGTAAAGTTGAGAGGTACTGCTTTAGATTGTTTTACAATAATGGATCACTGAAAATACCTGCATTTTTCTAAGAAAGACAAATGCTAATTTCCATGTGCAGCTAGCCAGGCTACTATATCACAGCTTCCCAACACAGAATGCTTGGCAACAGAAACCCCGTATTTGTCACTTCTGTACATCTCTACATCCTTTAAACGTATTTAGAGCTGAAG
The DNA here is from genome assembly GCA_024611175.1 of Megaceryle torquata. Taxonomy (NCBI): domain Eukaryota; kingdom Metazoa; phylum Chordata; class Aves; order Coraciiformes; family Cerylidae; genus Megaceryle; species Megaceryle torquata. The sequence goes on along the minus strand of JANIJG010010114.1, from coordinate 84,404 downwards.
TGTGTGCTCTGGAGGTGGCTTAGGTTGCCCCTACTCACTAGCAAAGGTTGCTGTCATTGTTCAGCACCCCAGATTGCCATTGCTGCTCTACCTGACTGCTCAGGGAACAGCATCCAGTCAAGCTGCATCAATGTTCATTGCCTGGCAAGGAAGTAGCTAACTAAAAGATTGCCTCCCCTTTCACAGCAGTGACTTTTCATGGGCAACTTAGTACCACTGGAAAAAAAAATGACATCCATTAATAATGAAGGAATGATTCAGAGTCTTTGGAGACAAGTTTTTTTCAGGGACTTTTGTCATTTTCTGACAAATGAAGTAAACAGTGGCCACATTCACCATTCCAGGGTCCCTTGCTAAGTTAGCGTTCACATATAAAAGCACCATCAATCACCAGGCCCTTCAGACCTCAGATAATGAAGCACAAACAATCTCTGCAAATGTCCAGATCTCCCTCTGGCATAAAACTGTATCCCACTGATCTAAGCAGACCTCTACTGATCTGTGCCTATTGAGGTTCTGCTGCAATGCCTTCAAATTTGGTCATGCTGGGAGTGGAAGAAAAGCTTTCTCTCTCTCTGCTCACAGGAAGAGTTTGGATACCAGGCTAACAAACAGCTTTCTGCAAAAAGAAGCCCTTGGCAGATACGCTGACTATTACAGGCAATAGGAATGTCCTCCTTCCCCATAAATGGAAGGACAAAGGAGGACAAAGCACAATGCACTAGACTTTGAAAAAAGCCTCAGAAGACTGAAAGGAAGGATATGAGAAATGAATTGCAGGACAAGCACTAAATGAAAACCCATTCAGTTGTCTAAATATATTACAAACAAGAAAGAAATAGAACATATTCTAATTCCTCTGCCTGTGGAGTCTGCCAAAGAGCAAGGAAATAATTTTTATAGCTTCGCATCTGCACAGTCCTAGGGCTATATATTATACATAGCATTTAACATTATATCCAAAAGGCTGCTTGGGTCACTAAGTCTAATTCTTAGAAGTTATGAAATGCCAGAACAAATGCTGATGGTGCAATCTCAATTTGGCCCTCTCATTTCCATGAAAAAACCCAGAAAGTCTCAAATTTAAGAGGTGGAGCTCATCAGCTTTATTTCTTTGAGAGAACGTCAAAATAGCTGAATGATTTCAGGTTTTTCTGCTGTAGGGGAAACTTCAACAGCAACTAAAAATTGCTTCAGATCGGCTCAGTCCTAAGAGTTCAAATGGTTTGGTTTTTGAATTGATTAGGTTTCAGCATTAAGAAGTGTATGTTTTTTATTGGATGTTGCCATCTTGCCATAAAGGAGCAGTAGTTTGGCCCCTATTTTCATCCCCAGGCTGAGTGATCTTTTACTGGGTTACACAGCCTTTGATGTAGCAGAAATTCTCCTCTGGTCTAACAGTGAAATGCATCATGGCACCTGCATGAGGTCCGATGAGAGGAGTGCCTTAAATGGTGACAAATCAGTTTTGTCACAGGCATTGTGTGAAATGACCACTATCACTGGTAGCCATTGCTAATGTTTCTAAAATAATAGCTGGCTCAGGGAAGATAGACATCTGGTGCTTGAGAGTTTAAACAAGTGTACAGAGCTGGTAGCCAGAGATCTGGGAAACAAATGCAACTGGTTAGAAATTGCCTCCAAGCCCTTCTCTGCAGTTAAGGGAAGGGCCCTGCATCAGTGCTGGTTTTGGCAGGGTATATGGTCTCGTTACTGAAATCTGTCTGCTTTTTTGGTAAGTGAAGCATGGGATCTGCTCAGATCCCAGGTCTGTCTCACAGATGGATGCAGGAGGGGACTTGGCACTTGGAGTAAGCCTGGAGAGCTGCTGCAGGCAAGGACTTGTCTCCCCCACCTCCTCCACCAGACCTGTGGGTGTTAAAACAGCAGCTGGCTTAACTTTTGTTATTAATATGGCTGCCTGGCTAACAGACCAAAGCTAAGAGAGAAAACAGGTTTCCTGTAGCATTTCTGGAATATCTATAATTGCACAAATTAAATACATCTTTTGTCCAATCAAACTGGGTTGGGTGGGAGAGGAATGAAACCACACAGGATACAATTTTCTCCATTTTTTACTAAAGGCCTTATTTTTTACAATTCTCACTTACAAAGAGTAGTGATGTGAAATCAATAGTGTTGCTAACATAAATAAATATTATTTACTGTGAATATGGTTTCTGAAGTAATCCTGTACTTCTGAAAGTCAAATATTTTTCAATTAGTAGCAATGTTTTTCATTTGATAGTTCCTGAAATGGTTGATACTCCTGACTGCAGTTCTGGAAAGTAAAAAAATCCAGGAGAATTTCTGAGGGCTTTTTTAAAAGGAAACATGAAGCATTCCAAGCTCTGATTTATGAGTGTTGAATAGAGGAACAGATGACGGTTTGAGGACATAAACTGAAAGATGATCACTGAAAAGCTGCATGTGTCTTCCCTCACTGAAGCGTTCCAGTCTGAAATGTTGTCTTCGTTCTCTTAAGGTTATTTAAAAAAAAAAATCAACTCAAAATACCCTGAGCCTTCCAAAGCATCTTAAAGTGTAGACGGCCAATGATAAGTAAAACTGAAAGTGAGCTGGACTTACTAATTTGCCAGACTTCTATGAAACCCTTGAGTCACTACCAGGGTGTCAGATGCATCACTTGAGGCTGAAATTCGTCTGGCTGACTGATGCCAAATTTTCTTGTAAGCTAATGTGTGGCAACCATTGAATAACTGATACACCCAAAGGTCAATTAATTTGCATCGTTCACAAAAAAACCCCACCAAAAAAAAAACCCCCACCCTGTTTTTGTTATGTATACAGTTTGAACTGCCTTCAATTTTGTTCAAGGCCTCAACAAATCACGATGACAAGCTGAACAGGGATATCATGTAATGATCTCAAGATTTCATGCTCCGTATAAGACTGTTCTCATTTTCAGCCTACCTGAGTGTCCAAATAGCTTTAATTGCATTCTTGTCTTAAAGGAAGATGACTTATGCATGGAGAAGCCAAGAGGAACTATTACTGCAGGCAAGATAAACACTTCTTTTGCCTGCTTCTTCAGGGTCTGGTCAGGCATGTTGCTTTGGAAAGGAGATTATTGCTATGTGTAATTTAATGGCGTAGATACTATAAGTGGGTTTCAGCTCACCTAACTTTAGATGTCAAAATGATTAGATGTCTTTATTTCTAGAGAGTCACCTCAGGCTCCTTTGTTGTCAACAGAAAGCAACAGGCACCTCTGCAGAGCTACTCTTCTCCACCTAGGACAGGCATCATGTTGGGTGAGTGATGCTGACTGCAGGGACTCCCTTTTGTCTTTACCGGCTCCAAAAGAAACCCGATGGATAACCAGTTCAGGTGCAGGTAACTAAAGATCCCATGCCTAACCTAGGGAATAGCAGTCCCACTGCCCCTGAAAAATGAATTATAACAATGTGTAGCTCTAGGATGGATTTCTGTTACAATCATGTTCAGCCTCATACTGCCACATGCAAATATATCTTCTATGTAAACATATCCAACTCAGTGCTATTTACAACACAGTACCACTAAGTGGAAGTTGTTCTGTAGTCTCCATGTTCCGATTAGAAACCTTCTTCCCTCAAGTTTATTCATGAGCTGATTTGATTCATACATTTAATATCTATAACATACATAGATTTTGATGGGAAAACCAAGACCTGTGGTATTTCCTCACATACAGCTACCTCTGGAAAGAAAAACAGCATGCATGTGCTGCATGTGCATCCCAAAGGTGTATATATATTTTTTTTCTCCCTCTTTCATGAACTTCCATTGGCTGAGTCGCAGGAAAGGTGCATCACTGAGGCTTGTGACTGTAGCACCCCAAGAGATGCTGCATGCTCCTGCGGATGAGGTAACAGATGGGCACTCTTTGGAGTGGGGCTTGATACCCCTTTTTTTTTTTTTTTTCCCCCCCACAGTGGAATCTCTCAGTACTGCTGTAAAAGCTTTTAAAATAATCTGTGAACCTTTGATTATTTCTGTATCAGCAGTAAGGACTGAATTTTCAGAACATCTCTGATTTCAGCTTATCCCAGTTTCCCAAAACCTGATGTTACTGGTTTTCAAAATCTGCTCTCACAAAGGGGTTTTGACACACTTAAAATACTCAAGTATTTGCCACATCTGCTGAGCAGTGTCAACCTGTACATCAAAGATTCACAAGAGCACAATGAAAAGTACAAGAGCCTTTACAAGAGTGTACCCTTCTATGTAAAATTCAGGTAAATTATCTGAGAAAAAGGCCCCCTTTCATGCTGGTTGACAATTTTAATTTAACAGATTTGCTACAAACTGAAAGCCAGGTTTAAAAAGCAAGTGGTAAAACCTGCCACATTATTTATGTTGTAGCTTGCAGGGACACTGCCATTCTATGCTTATGCAATCACCTAATGCACCCAAAAACTTTACAAGGGCTATTTTAGAAACAAAGCCACTAAAACTTTGGTGTAACAGTAGTGCCTGATTCAGAAAGAAGAGCAGTTATAGACTATATTCTGTTATTAAGACTAGTAACTTTATTTTTTTTTTTATTCCTTTGCCATAGCATGACCAAAAATTTATTTACAAAGTAAGGACGTAATTAAAAAGGATGTTTATGCAAGCTATACTCGGTATAGAGTATCTTTGCTCATGTGGATGGTCAAATCTAAGTGATGTAACAGGTCTTTGCTACTTACAGCTGAGGTTAGATGCAGCTTTATTATACAGGATGATGTATGTGGTTTGTACCTTGACATTGAGCTGTACAGAAAAGTTAGTGACAGAGAAATGTGGCTGTTTGTAAAGAACTATGTGGGTATATATATACAGTGATAGGAGTGTACATGAGTGCTTTTACATCTATATGTATCTATTAATTGTTTCTGTATTATATTACAGGTATTACATACAGTTTCTGTATATAACTTCCCACATTTGATATATAACTGTAGCTTAGTTTCTTTGGAAAATTCAAAAATGAACTACTGAGCTAAACAAAAGTAGGCCAACCTACATCAGGTGAATATCCTGCTCCTTTTATTATCTCTTTTTGCCCTAGTGCTCTTTGTCACCTTGGCATCAGCAAAATTCAATCTATTAAAATTGCTGTCTAGCATGTCCTAAAGTCCAACACAGGGTAAAGCAAACACCTTCAAGGAAATTGAACTGTTGAAACATGCAGGGAAAAGCAGGGAAAGGGGTTAACCAAACATTAGATTTGAGTGGTCCAGTAGCACTTGCATAGCTTCATGGTGCTGACTTCTTTCAGGGCCCATGGCAGTCATTAAAAACAAAAGCCAGTGAGATTTCATGGGATTTGTGTTAGAAGCAGGAGAATAATTTTTTCTAGATTCCATTTGAAAGAAGGTGGCAAAGTTGGTTTCCAAAGTAGATCAGATTAATATATTGCTCCAAACAGATCCCAGCTGGATCACCTATAATTCCTAATAAAACTATGAAATACTCCAGGCTCTTCATTCCCCTGGTAGCAAAGTGGGTGCTGCAGGGGCAGAAGGGCCAGAACAGTGGCCCTGAAGAGGAAGGTGGCCAGTTCCTGTGCCTGCATCCAATAACTACCAAGCAGCAGGGTAGGCGGTGAGTCCCTCTGCACGCTGGAGCTGCTCCTTAGTCCCCACCTAGCCTCTGCATTTCATTTGACTTACTAAGTCACTCCCTTTTCCTTCTCCCATTTCCATTTTCCATTGCTGTGCATTAAAGACCTACTTGTAACAACTGTTGCTTCCTCCAGGAGACATGAAACAAGATGTGTGTGCTGCTTCCCTTGGCCTTGCCAGAGACTAAACTTGCTCCAACTGCAGAACAGTCTATTTAGGAGTGAGGAATCTGTTTCAGCACTTGAATTTTGATTCCCAAGCCTGTGGTTTAGCCCTGAGCTCTGTGTATTTACTCCCAGTTAAATCAGGCTTTTATTTACCTCCAAACAATACAGGAAATTCCTGCATTTCTAGAAAAAAAAAAATGCAGCTTAATAGCATATTGGAAAAAAAAAAAATCCTGAAATAGTTATTTCTTTTACCAAAGAGCCTTATTTTCTACTTTAACTTTTCAGCATTAAAAGGGTTCGTCTTCTGAGTCAGAGCTCAAGAAAAAAATATATAGCAATTACTGTGTTGAGAGCTAGATTTCAGTGTAGGATGAAACAGTCAGTTTCCTGTAACTGTTCTTTCTGTGCATATTTTTTTTTTCTCAGATGAATTTGTGTGTTTTTTTCCTACAAGTCTGAAATCTAAAACTTATTTATTTTCAAACAGATATCTGAAGATGCTTCAAAAAAGAGTGGGGAATGTCTTTTTATCAGTAACAAAATTATCAACAATTAAAAAAATAGGAGTAAAGATGTTGCCATTTCTTTTGGTTACTGTTTGTTTTGTAGATGCAATGTATGATTCTTTGCACATAACCATCCAAGCAGTAAGTAATTTTTAACTTTATTTGTAGTTAGGAGCAAAAGGGTAACACCTGCAACACTACCACTGGAAATAGCACAATATGCCAGAAGAGATGTTAGAAAGAAAATTTTATGCAGAAATGTCTCTTGGGTCTTTCCTCCCTGCCTTTCCCATGTAAAAAGCTGTAGGAGAAATTGAAGTGTGGTGAGATGTGGAAAGAGAAGAGGTCAGGGACCCTGGACAATTTCAGCGGAGTGCAAGAAGCAAGAAAAAAACCCCTCTCTTTCATGGTTATCAAAGCTGGACTGTCAGCTTTACAAGGAAACAAGCTTTGATGCCAGCAGTGGAACTGTGACTGTTTATTATTTTTAAATTGTCTCACAGCTGCATCGAGCTATTGGTCTGCTGGTGTGTGAAAGGTCTTTTGGCTGCAATAGGATCTTTGCTCACGGCTCAGTGACAGTGTATGACCCCTGCTGCATAGCATTTCTTGAGTCACAGAGACAAACAGTGCTTGCTTGGCATCATCAGGCAGAGGTATTCCACTTGGTATGGCTGGGTTTGAATGACAATTTATGAAGTATGGAAATTGTTTTGAACCATTATGGCTGCCAGCTGGTGGGTTATTCTCTGTTTGTTCCACATTATTTTTCATTATTTACTCATCTGATTATATGCCTGTGCACCTTTTTGTTCTGTGGATCTATTGTATGCTCATTTTTTCATCAGAGACATTTAGATTGCTTGCAGTTGCCCAGTGACTGCGGTTTTCAGGTGTGCACCCTAATATTAGACCGTAACAATTCAAAATGTGTAATTCAGCAACAGCTATCACATGCACACACTTCAACAGAGAATCCTGCTGTGCTCTGTCCATGTCCTTGTGTCCACTATAATCTTACAGCACTTCCAAATAAAAAATTGGAAGCCAGTTACTTACACACAAGAATAACCTTCACCTCTTCAGCTCTGCTACCAACACTGTTTTTTTGTGCCCGCTGAATATGAGAGATGAGGATTTGGCAGGTGGTACCGAGATGATACTTTGCCCAGAGATTTCTATTCTTTGGTGTGATTGAGCAATCACCACACAGTCCCGCTGGCATCAGCAGCTATTACGCAGCAGCTGCATAATCAGGCATTTATTGGAAGAGGTGGGGAGGATGGTGGCCACATGTTTGCCCCCTGTGTTTCATAATGGTAGAGGACGAAACAATCAGAAAAAGCGTTGTGTCATTTTTTGATGTGCAGATGTTGGTCCGTGTTTTCTGACTGCTCTGTAAGTTTGACGAGAATACAGTCCTCGAAAAATGTGATTCTTGGGTCACAACAACCCCCTGTAATGCTACGGGCTTGGGGAAGAGTGGCTGGAAAGGTGCCTGGCAGAAAAGGACCTGGGGGTGCTGGTTGACAGCCAGCTGTATATGTGCCAGCAGTGTGCCACAGTGGCAAACAGCATCCTGGCCTGTATCAGAAATAGTGTGGCCAGAAGGACTAGGGAAGTGATTGTGCCCGTGCACTGGGGAGGCTGCACTTCAAATACTGGGTTCTGTTTTGGGCCTCTCAATACAAGAAAGATAGAGAGGTGCTGAAGCATGTCCAATGAAGGGCAACGAAACTGGTGAAGGTCCTAGGTGACAAGTCCTATGAGAAGTGGCTGAGGGAATTGGGGTTGCTTAGCCTGGAGAAAAGGAGGTTGAGGGGAGACCTTCTCACTCTCTACAACTATCCAAAAGGAGGTTGTAGAAATGTGTGGCTCAGTAACAAGTAGTAGGACAAGAGTTGTACATGGGGAGGTCTAGGTTGGACATTAGGAAAAATTTATTCAATTAAAGGGTTGTTAAACATTGGAACAGACTGCTCAGGGAAGCAGCTGAGTCACTATACCTGGAGGTAGTTAAAAGATGTGCAGATGTGGTGCTTAGGGACATGGTTTAGTGGGGCAGTTGGCAGTGTTAGGTTGTAGATGGACTCTATCTTAAGGGTCTTTTCCAACCAAAGTGATTCTATGATTCTATGAAAACTATGTCGGTGAGAGTCTTCTGGGAATGCAGCTTCACACATTCCTCAGATAAATTTTAAACAGCCATTCTCCTTAGGATCCTCAGTTTGTCCTCCTGCACAGACCTGGCTTCCCATCCAGTGACTATTACTTATATTACACAAGCTCTCTCACCAGTTTTAACAAAACAAGTAGTGGGTTTTCTGCTGCATCTCAAGACATCTTGGTGAATTGCCAATTTTGAAAAGAAATGTACACTTAGATGAGATGAATCCCACTATCAAACTTCAGCTGGTTAAATGTTAGTGGCTTGATAAGCTCATCTTCCATCATGTCAAAAAATCAGAGAAGAGAAGCTTTGAAGTGATTCATGGCATCCTAAGTGAGGTGGGATAAACAGCCTTCTGGAGATGCCTCTTTCAGTAAAGGATGCCTAAATAACTAGTAGATCTAGGTTAATCCTGCTCTCTATTGCCAGTCAAGATTAGTATAAATTGATCTTCCAGGTATTGGATCTTTTTCTGTCTTTGTTTGCTATGTTCCACCATTATCTGAAATCTCCCTGCCATCAAGAATTTACAGACTGGGTTCAAATTGCCTTTTAATGTTCTTTTATCTTTGAGCTTCATAAACTTCTCACAGTTTGACAGACTTTCCAAAAGTCAGATAACCTCTGCAGCTCGTCCTGAATGCCTTCCCATCTGCCGTTAAAATGTTTTCTACTACAGGCTCTAGCAAAGGTTTCCTTCTAGCAGTCTTACCACTGCTAGTAAGGTAACAGCTCACTACTTCTAACTGGTATCTTTATATACTCAAGAATTTTGTTAGCTTGCTCAGCCATCATACTGTACAGGAAACTGATGGTTACCTTTTGTATTACTGGATATTTCAAAGGGTTCTTTAAGGATCTATGTGTTAAAGGATACCATGCATCAGCAATATTTACAATAGAATAGTAGAGAGTGAGTTGCACCATTACCTGAATTGTATGTCCATCTTTCTCCTACATAACATAAGATGTGCAATCTTAGTGATGTGAGACAGGAACTTTGTTGCTCAGGTAAGCACAGTAAATTTCAGATGCCAAAGCAGAGTGCAGTATTTTAAGAGCTAGTCTTTTAAGAGTTAGATTACAGCCTGTTGTATATTTGATCCCTGTAACACAGCTGCAAATTTTTATAGAACTGCAGGAGAGACATATGGAGAATCTGGATGCCATGCCAAAAGTTTGTGAATCCTTTAAAGACCTCTTCATCTTCTTTTACAGCACTCTAACAGAACCTTGCCAAAGCACTGTGTGAACGAATCTACTCACGCTTCCATGTGGTCTCCTCATAGTATGTCAGGTAAGGTGCAAAACCCAACTAAAAGAACCGGTGTTCATATGTGTTTCTGGGGAGAGCTCAAACCTAAAGACTTCTACATGCCTCCACAGTCCCAGGATTACTGCCTCCTAGATATGAAGGAGGTATGATCCTCTGGAAACTACTATATGAGACTTGGGGTAGGGGGCAATTTCTTGCTCTTACAGTACTAGAAAACTTTACAGAAATTATGATAATGGAAGTGTTATCAAATACTTTCAGTGTGGGCCTCAGTAACCAGATAAACCTTTCTGTCTCAACTGTCAGATAGAAGTAAGAAAACTTGATTAGCTTACATAAGCACTGTGTGGCTAAATACACCACCGTCTATTAAGTACTCATTTACTTCTATCATATATCGGAGCACAGCTAACTCCAGCTATAGCCTGTGGTCATGAGAACTGCCTTTAAGAAAGGTAGGGAAATAGACCCTGGATATTTTTTACTAATACTGTTTTTTCAACATTCTAGACCACTTTTGCACTAATCTAAAGAGGATAAAGAAAAAAAAAAAAAGAGAGATTGCCTTCACAAGCAAAATTGATTAGTGTAAAAAATACTGGAAAATTAGGACTTAAAATGGGACAATGGGAATTACTGTTGTCACTATCCTAATGTTTAACAAGCTTTTTTTTTTTTTTTTTTTTCCCTGTTATCTCCCTTGGCTCTAACTGCTCCAAAATCTGCTCCTTACAGCCAGTGTTATCTTGTGGACTTAAGTATGGTTGTTGGACTGCTTCAGGTATTTTCACTTTTGCAAGTATTTTTCACATATATTCCCAGGGTAAAGACAGGAAGAGTCATCCTGAGCAAGAGCTGACAAATGGCGAACCAAGTTTCTTGGTTTTTTGTTTGCCGTTTGTTGTGATTTTTTTGGTTTTGTTTGTTTGATAGTTTTCCAAAGCATCCTATTTAGGTTGTTTTTTTAAGACATCCACAAAAATGCATCCACATTTTTGTCTTCTTTTAGTTGTTCATGCAAACAGTGGGGCTCTTTTTAATTGTGAAACCATCATCTTTGTTAAGAACTCTGAGAGGCTTCAGTGAATAGTAAAAAAAAAAAGTCAACTCCCAGCCCCTCATGTAATTATCTTTAAAATGTCTTAAAATGCAAATTAAGCAGGCATTTTTTCAGCTGATTTCAGTTGTTACCTTTAGCAGCACAAGAGAAGTTTGGGAGGTTTTTAGTCATGAAAAAGGGTGAACTCTGGCTCCTTTCCAATCACAATTTCTCTAGAACTTTTTAGATGAAAAAGTGCTGGAGATGAGCTGTTAGCATAAGAATAATAAAAGGTGTTAGGTTCAGCAACTCCCCGTGACTCATCACTTTTCAGAGATGAGAAGTTGGGAATTCGATAGAAATAACTTGTCTCCCTCCTCTGCGTGACTGATTAAAATCTGTATCGCTAATCAACATAGAATATAGTTAATGACTGTTTAATTAATTTACTCTAATTTTTGATCAAGCTCACTGCAATTACTTTTCCACATGATGCTACATGATACTAATGATTTTCAACAGAAAGAAGGCAGCCTGTGTAGCATGTGTCAGCTCTCAGAGCAGCATCACTTTAGTGACTGCAAGGAATTGCTCTAATACAGAATTCAGCTCAGGGATATGATTAACTACTTAATACACATAATTCTCAGAACTATGAAGGCTCCTTTGTGCATAAACTACTCAACTATGTACTAGCACAAGCCCTTCGGAGAGAAAAATTGTAGCTGGATGTTGTCGCCTTCTAGATTTGAGCCCAACAGTCATTGCTCTGTCAGGTGATCGCACGAACCACTGTGCAAACACCTTTTTAACATTCACTGTAAATGGTGATGTCTTCACAATCATTCCACCTCTGAGATTCTTTGGAGCCTAAGTAAAGGTTGTTACCAACACATCCAAAATCCAGGAAACATACCACCCTACTGGGAAGTGATGTATCTTATTTCATACATAACCACTTTTCACTGTTATTTTTACTGTCCTATACTTTAAGATGTGTGCCTGATTTCCACCATTTATTCCTTTGATGCTGCTCTATGCAGGTTACATAGTGTTGTGCTGATTAAACTTGTTTCTCTGATGTTTAGAGTAATGTGTCTCACTTGTTCTGTTTTGGGATCATGTTATCACCTGACATGGGACTAACATTAGCACTGTTTTTTATTGTGTTCCAGTGACATTTGTCACATTCCTGTCATTTAATGTCTTAAACAGGTTTTATCTCTTTAGCATTCCCATTTTGCAAGACTTTTTATAGTGGATTTCAAAGTCTTTTCAGAGGCATGTTTTTTTTTTTTCTGTAGTGAATAGCTTTTCTTCACAATTATGCTTACAGAGATCTGTGTGTATGTATTTATAACAGTGTTGATTATGTAACTTCTCCAAAACCTTTTAAGTTCTTGAAAATGGTTTGCTGATTGACATCAGTATTCTCTCATGACTTAAACAAACAGAAAAATTACTTTAATGTTTCTCAAATTTCAACACTTTTTTTTAAATATATTTTGCTTTTGAGACTTAAACAGCCATGTATCTGATATCTTCCTAACAATGAATGAATTGACTGTGTCTAATTGCTGGCCTTTTCTTGAACAGTGCAGTGCTACATCATTATAAAACCAAGGCCATCTGAACACGTTTTATCACTTTTCTGATGAAATGACTAATTGCTTGCTGTGGTTGTCTTCATCACGATCTAATCAGGGAACAGTGACAATAAAAGTAATGAAATGGTAGATCCTTGACCTCAGCTATCGCTGCAAATAATTGTCTGACATTATTACCATTTATGGTCATGCATTCCGCATTATTGCATAAGCTTTTGATGATTTCATTACTGTCTAGTATTCCATAGTATAACATTATTTCATGTAGAAATTTTAGCACACTCTGAAAGATCTTTTGCAACCCCATAAAGGACTATTTATTACGTATGGTTTTTTTTGTTTAATAATAACTCTTAAGAATAATACATTGGTCTGTACATGATCTTCAGCTCTACTACCTGCCCGTTCCTCCTTGAGTTAGGGAGCTATCTGTTTCTTGACATCCAAAATATATGTTGGGAGTTATTTTCCAAGACACTCAAAGCAAACAGATTTTACTTCAGAAACAGAACTTTTTTTTTTTTTTTTTTTTTTTTTAAATTCTTCATTCTGACTTTTGTTAAAAGAACTAATTATACATAGATTATTGTTTTGCAGGTATTTTCTGTAGTTGTCTAGGGCATAGCCTACTTAGATGGACAGTATGCTGTTCATCATTTGATTATTTTTTTTTCCACCCTTTTCTTTGAAATGTGCTTTTTTTTTCAGTTCAGCACTCTGATTCATGCTAAGTCTCCTACTTAAAATCCTGTTGTAATTTTACATAAACAGAGGAAGGCTTGCCTGCTTAGATCAATTCCAGCCCCTTAACACCTCCCCTTTTATTTCTTCTAACACTTGCAATATCTTTGCTAATACTGTTTTTGCTTATCCATCTGCCTTATTTAGTATTTAGAAAACAATTAATTGAATTTTATCAATGTAATAAAAGCTTTGGTCCCTGCCAGGTAAAGCTTAATACAGCCAAGACTGCATAATTCAATACAAGGTAAGGGAGCTCTCACTGCTTCATGCCATTGTTGCTCTCGATCCAGCTACTCTTAAAAGCATGTCAGAGAGAACTAGGCTGATTTTCAGATACATTTGTATCTACAAATCTAAATCAGGAGTGATTGTGAGTGCCTGACTTAAAAAGGAAAGGTGAAAGTGCAATCAGCCAGGCTGGACACCTTTGATGTGCTATTGTGAGAAATGGCCAGATAGCATGAATGTACCAGAGTGTGAAGCTCAGCTTGTATGCTCAGCTGGACTTGCAAAGTGGATGGGCACTTTTCAAAGTTTACTCTGTGATACTTCAGAAACTGAGGAGTTTCAGAATAACCATGCTATTTTATTTTTAAATGCATATATAAAATGTGCATGTCCTATTTATTACAATTGCTGTTGAACATCTGGCACTAGAGGATGTAAAGGGTAGCAGTTTTGTAACTACTAAAATAATTACAGAATCCTTAAAAATTAAGTGGTTTCTATTGTGACAGAGAAGATGGAATTGGTTGATAAAACCTGGGATGTCACATGCATTCCTGTGTGTGATGCTATAGTGTTGTGACATTATGTAGTGCAACTGTGGGTTTAATTGGAGCCTTCTATTTCACATGAATTTTACAGAGCTACCTGCTACTTCAGTACTGTTAGTATGGATTTTTCATAATGTAGATGAGGCAACAATCTCACTGCAAAAAATTCTACTCATAATATATGAGAAAAATCTAAATATGAAAGACCTTCAGAACTGGCTTCCAGTATTTTTACTGGCTTTCATTTCTCGGTGTGCAGAACTCATTTGGCAATAATATTTAGATAACCTTTTAAATACTCACTTTTGTTCTAATTGCTATTTTCTGCCAATTCATTGACACATTATAAAATCACTTAAACTATACAGTCCATTTAAAAGAAAGACTTTCCTGAAGCTGATAAATGCCACAGTCCCAAGTTGATGGAAAGGCTGAGAAACAGCTAAAATAAGGAATATCAATCAGCCCATATCCAATAAATCTGCAGATAACAAGAATGTAGCGAAATAAATGTTGTGATATGGGGTCTGTAATTTACAGAGGAAAAGGACAATAAAGATGAAATGAACAATATGTATCAACAAAAGGTGCAGTGTCTATGCATATACACAAAGATTGCCTATATTTAGTTTGAGGTGGTCCTTGCATATTGGCTTAACTTCCTGTGCTAATAGTGAATTTCTAAATACAAGGAAGAAAAAAAGCTCTCAGGAACTTATGTAACTTGATTTATTTAAATACAAATGATAAAAATCAAAAGGAAAGCTTCCCATTTATTTGCATGATTCTAGTACTGAGGCAAGTAAACAAGACTCAGAGCATTGCAGATTTTGAGTTGTTTGGTTGCAAGCCCCACTGTCTGTTGGTGCTGTCTGTCTCCTGCCCTGACATCAAATAGGAGGCCAGGCAGGAGAAGAGATATGCAAAGCAAAATGAGTTTCAGCATCTGGCTCTTCTAGGAGCAGACAGTGATTTCCTTAGCTGTGCTTTTGTTTTTAAGGAATTTCCTTTTTTACAATTATGCAGTTCCTAGCAAACAGACAAAAATAGTTAGAGAATAAATTCAACAATACCTCTTATTCTAACCCAATATATTTTGAAGGGAAGAGAGGCACACATATAATGGCAGACACACCTAACACCTGTTACTGGACAGATTCTCCAGATGATGTTAATTCCCAGACTGCTTTTCATCAAACCACTGTATGAATATTCAGTTTCATTTCTTTCCATCATTAATAAATAAATTGGTGCTCTGGTTTGCTATATTTAGTCTAATATAAAAAATCTAGGTAGGGACTGTAATAAAATTAGTGTTTTGCCCCATGATGCAAAGTTTTGCATCTTTAGAATAGCATCATCATGTTCCTGATTAACATAGTGATTTTGCAAATATAAATTTGAGATTTTTTTTCCTTCTTTTCAAAACACTCACTTAAAATGGAATGGAGCATTTTGTTACTGCAAATATCTTGTATCAAGAGCGGCCTCTGCACAAAACCTTCCCACCACCTCATTACCTAATGGTTTTGGTGGAATACGGTCATGATCACACTGCACAGGTGACTCACTTCAGTATCAATGTCCCCAGGGTAGGTGACAGAAGCAAGACTGCATGCACAGCTCTTAGAAATTATTGAAGCAGAGGACCTACTGAATGTGGGTATTTTGCTCCAGTGATAGCTGTATCCTGTTTCAAAACCCAGGGAATTCTTTCACATAACCTTTTTAGCCATGGGTGGAGTATTTATTCCTTGCGGGTTTTTTTTTTTTTTGCACAGCTGCTGTGGACATGCTCAGTTATCTACTGGCTTCTAAACACTGCCAATATTTTTATAGGCTTTTTTCTCTTTTTGCTTCTAAGTGCTTTGGTAAGTTCTCTGAAGAGGTGTCAATTAGCAGGTGAATAGCAGCAGGGTAAAAACTATTCTCTTTGTTGTCTGAAAGACAATGTGACTCAGAGGAATTCACCGCAAAAGCAAATTGCAACATCTAATATGGGCAAGTAGAAGAGACTTGCCCTTGTCTAACCCATTCCAGCTCCATAATGGAAAGAAGCATGGGCTTACCCTGTTGGGCTGATACTTTTCCTGATTCTGGACAACCTGCAGGTTTCCAAAACTGAGAGTTATGTAGCATGCCGTATATGGTCACATACAGAGCAGACATTGCCTCTGTGGGCTGTTGTGCAGAAAGGCAGGGAAAAGAGAGGCAAAAGTTCTACCTCAAGACAGTATTCCCTGTGATTTTCATCCTTGATGAGGATGGGGAGGAGTTTAACATTGCTAGAGCAAGGCGGCGAGATCATGTTGATCTGTTCCCCTCTCCTAGCTGGAACATAGCACAGCCACAGAGAACCTGGAGAAAGTCTGCCAGGCTGCCCAGCCCACTCTTCTTATGTGATATTCCTTCCTCGTCTGACCTTTTATAGCCATTATTAACAATATTCATGAATTTGTGAGAACAAGCTTTTTCAGTAGTCAGGATGGTGACTGCTCAACTTAAAATCTTCTATTTTATTGCCTCCCTGGCTTGTACTCTGTTGAGGAGTAGTAATGATTTGTCTGCTGCTTGTGGCTGTTTGGTCTCCAGCTTGCTCAGGCAAACGAGACTGCATATTCTTACATGCACCAGTGAGCATGGAAGGGCCCAGCTCATGCACCTCAGCCATGACCTTGAGGAACCACCATGGGGCAAGCCACAACTAAGCTCATTCACTTGCAGTCTGTGACGGTGTTTGCGTTGCAGAAGGTACATCCACCAGGAGCTTCAAATCACACAGGCCTTTGGACAGCCCTCAGATGGTTTCATACTAAAGAAGAAATCAACATTAGTTGGGTTGCAAAATCCATACACTATATGATGAAGCAACATTATTCTAAATGAGGCTTGATGTTTCTGAGATTGATAATTTTCCTTCCTGACCTTACACAACACTGGCAAGCCTTCTGCAGAGCAGCAGGTATAATAGATTCCAGACTTCTTTAGTTATAATAATATTATGGCTAGAGATGGTCCTCTTTGTTTCATGTAAATAATAAAATGATGTGCCACGCCACAATGTTTAAACATATATACTATGACTTGATTTTTTAATCTGACGCAGTTGTTTCAGTCATTGGTTTCATTGCCATATCTTAGCATTTAAAATAGAACAAGAAAAAAAAGGTAAAATAAAAAGCACTTCAATTTTTATTTTTTTTTTAATCCCAGAAGATGCCAAACTGCTTTACAAACTATAGGTGAATCCTGCCATCGTTCTTGGGATAGTTTCTTACAGTCAGTTCTCTGCAATAAGGATACCTGAAGTCTTCGCTGTTGCTGAGACTCTTGATATGCAAGAATCACTTTCCTATTAGCATCATGTAGTGTCTTCTAGAATGGACATATTTTTTTAACTGCATTGGGATAGATGTAGTACAGGGAGCTAACAACTTCAGCATCTGTCATCCTGAAAACTTAAAAACATTTTCCAAAACAGTTTGCAACAATATTTAAGCTTTTATGTCCTGGGATATATGCCGACCTCACAGGATTTAAAAAGAAAAAAAAAAATTAAAAAAAAAAAAAAATCTACTTTTATTTTCAAAAAGCTCAGCTGTAAACAGATACTGTTCGTATGGTCTGATATTAACAAATATATAGACACATGAGTGTGTTTGTGAGGTGCTGAAGAAAAATGTTTATTTTCTCTATGGAGGGAAAAGCCAGGATAAGTTTAGGACACAGTAAAAATGCCAACAGAAACTGAAAAGTTGATTTTATAGACTGGAAACCTGCTATTACCAAAGCATCTAAGATGTTGATATCATCTAGAATAATGGAAATTCAGGTATAAAAAATAGCAAAAAAAGTTATCAATAGATTAGGCAATTTTGAAACTAGCGATGGAAATGATAAATCCAGTAACTCCACTGCACCTCTTCACTTGATAGTACATTTTGAGAAGACAGCACTGAGGTCATTCATCAAATACAGGCTGCAGCAGAAACACCTTCTGAAACTCTGTTTAATTTCTAGATTGCAAAATTACCATATTTTCATATATATAACCTGCAGACTACCTAACAGAGAAATAAATAGCCAGACAACCTCCTCTTACTCCCCACTGTCTTAGCAATTGCCGTAGTACACGAGGCTGTCGTTTTCTGAGGGAGCTATTTACTCAAAAAACTTATTCCCATACTGAACACCACCTTGCCCGTGATCACCACAGCCTACTGCCTTCTCCTTGGTATTTTTTTATGCATCCAACACAGACAGTCATGTATATGCACTTAGTTAAGGGGTTGTGAGTTTTAAAAGCTACAGGTTATAAGTTTGAAAATATGGCATCTCTTGTAGTGTTTTATATGCTGAAATAAAGGGGATAAATACAGTTTTGCTAGGGAAACATCTACTTATTTCTTTCATTGAGCAATGGAAGGATTTGGGGGAAAAAAAAAAAAAAAACAACCAATTTTATGGGAATGGAGGGGAGCACAGACATGGTTCACCAGGGAAGGGGTGAGGGTTACTGGAGTGACTTATCCATGCTTCTCTCCTGCAGACACAGGAAAAGGAGCATATGGGATATGCTCACCTGATCCTAACATACATTTCCCGCTTAATGCTTAAAAACAAAACAAAACCAAAAATAGAACAACACAAGTCAGTAATGGAAATGGACCAAGGATCATTCAAGAATTACTGAATAGTTGTTCGTAATTTATAACTGTACAGTGAAATTGCCAAGTGCTATAATCAGGCAAACAGTCAAGGGTTGGTTTTTGTTTTTTTTCTCATGTAGTCATTACATTTTTACATATATAGCAATATGTGCATACACACACACTAAGATGGAATACAATTATTGTACCACAAATGTTGGTCTTAACCTGTATGGAAATTCTGACTGAAGACTGGGAGACAAATGTGCAAAAAAGCCAAAGGAATTACAAGTAAAAAGGAGAGAAGAGGAAAAAGAAGAGTGCTTACAACTAAGCACAAGTCTCTGTCTCCAGTAGCACCATTTGAACAGGGCCTACTATAATGGTCCTCAAGGCTGGTCTGCACTGGATACAGTCAGCACCAGCTGCTACATCAAACCTCCTGTTTCACTGATCCTTGTCACTGGGTCAAACCGTCACTACCTTTTCTATTACAAAACATCTTCAACCCTCTGTGCTTTAGATTTACACTTAAAGGGCAACTTAAGAAATAAAATGACTACTGCTGTCATCATCCCACCTACAACACAGTGCTGCCCATTGATTTCAGACTAAGATCAGTGCTGTGGCTTTACAGGCTCTACAGCTTCAGGAACTGCTGTCATATTTTTCACCCTACCTCGATCACTTCATTTTGCCAAAACTCTGCCTTCTGGAAGCCTTCTAAAATGCACCAGTGACTCTGTACCCTCTCAGCCCCCTTCCACATCTTCATGCTCTCAATCCCCACCTTTCTTGACACCTTATTCAGAGCATCACTTTATTCAGCTCTCTTCCTTTGCTTCTGTTTTCTAAGGTAAAAACAGATCAAAATAATTCAGTCATTTTGTCCTATGGCTATCAGGATTTAGTTTCCTCTAATTATATATAGCATTTTTGCCTGTTCCTGAAGTATCCTTCTCCCATTTCATCTGGGTTTTTCTGGGGGGGGGTGCTTAGGTTTTGTAGCATTTAACTTTACAGTAGCCTGCTTGTGTCACTCTGTCAAATTAGATCAAGCTATGCTTTTTTGACTATGTCTATAAAAAAAAAAACTAACCTGGTTTTTATGTTGTTTCTGTGTCTTATGCCACAAAGAGTGTGGATTTGTGACATTTCACACTGAAGCTATTTCAGTGTTGCTATTTATACAATCCTTTAAAAAGCATACCAACAGATACATAAATACACACAGCAGTTAGTCTTTGACACCAGATTAAAATTAATTTTATAATAGTCAAAGCAGAACATAGATCTGTAGTTTATTTCTAGCACAGCGTAGTAAAACTAGTACTGAAAAAATGGCAGCACCTATTTCACTTAATATATTCCAGAGTAAGAAATCACTCCTAAAAAGTAATTCTGTAAGACAGAGATTTAAAAAAAAAAGTGTGCTAGAAATGATGCTGTTCAGCCTGAATTTGCAGGCACTTCCAAATACAGGTGATTGTTCACATGACAAAACAGTCAAAAAAATACATCACAATATGGTTTCACTTACCAGGCAGATGTACTCTGAAAAGACATGAGGGGTGGGCTTAAAGCATCTCCTTTTAAAGTATGCACTGTCTGTGATGTTTGAGGCTGTGGTTGAGTTTGAGGCTGAGTTTGAGGCTGTGTCTCTGGCTGAGGCTGTGTCTGTACTTGGCTTGGATCCTGAGCAGGGTTAATCCATCGGCTCTGTCCCTGTGTCATCCACTTTCCCTGGATTCCCCACCGTGCCAGGTAAAGTTTGCAAATATCATAGTTCATTGAAGAGTAATATAAAAGGTCCAGTACCAGCAAGATCACCACAAAAAAGCCATAGATCCACACTCCTAACAGTGCACTGTAGTTGCTGTAAGAGACAAAAAAGGAAAACCAAAAAAGTTCTCATGCACCAGTGATGGCCATTGTGTTATTTTGTTATTTTTATCACAGTAGTTTGTTTCATTAATTATGTAAGTATAATAAATAGATGGAAAAAAAAAATGTTCTAAAGTATGCATCTAATGCTCTAAAGCATTACTTACTATTCCAATGTAGGTACTGCTATATACAATGAGACCCCCATCTTACAAAGTTTTATTTCTCCCTGTCATCTTTCTATTTAGATCAGCTTGTAATTGTGGTGTACAATTAGCTTCAACACTTTGAGTGAGACCACCACTATGTACGTGGTTGATGGGTCATATGTCTCATTCTCTAACTTCTTACTCCCAGAGAGTCACCCTCCTGAAAATGTTGGGGCATTTATGAAAGCAAGCATTAACCATATGAAAATGTGCTATAAGAAGTGACACTGACAAGTGTCTAGACTAATGAAAACTTTCACTGCTGACATGCATTACAAACCACCTGTCTTAAAGGGTGTTTAATGTGGTTGGATTTGCTCTGAATTTAATACTTAATTACTGCTGGATACAGAAGATAGTAGTAGAAGTATAAGCTTTCAAGAGCAACTGATAAAGATCCCTTAGCTTGCTGGTCATAAATTTAGGAAGGAAGAATATTGACAAGATCTTATTATACAATGCATTCCCCAGGAAGGAAAATATGTACTACATCTAAATGTTGGTGTAGTTATAATGTGAATATACAGGTAAAGGCCATGACAATTATCAGCTGCTGACATGGTGCATGGATCTGTAAAGCTATGACAGGTGACTAAATGAAGGGGGGTGGGGAAAAAAAAAAAAAAGGATGAAAAATATAATGGGTCAAGAATTTGGAGACCAAAAAGGGGGAAATGTGCTAAAGCTCTGCTGGAGATGAAGTATTATTAAAAGAAAAATGACTGTCAGGTGTAAATGCTGTGAAACTGTGAGTGGGGAGGATGAGGTCAGAACAGAGAAGGAAAGAAATGGGTAAGAACGAGGTGGTTAGGTAAACAGCAAAGAAGGCTCATCTAGACCTATGAGCTAATGTGAAGCATGTACACCAGAGACTGTAAAAACAGGAGGAAGGAGAAGGGATACTAGTAAAAGATGTCATTAGGAAGACAGTCTTGGAGGAAAAAAAAAAAAATCACATCAAATATGTAATGAACCCACGTCTGTGGGAACATGAACTTGCACAAATAAAACTGAACACAGACTCAACCATGTTGTCTTACACAGACATTCAGAGAAACTTTGAGGGCACTGTATTTTATCAGGCCATTGATCAAAATGGAAGTGCTGTAAGAAGAACAAGGGCTGAGAAGATGCAAGCTAGAAAGATATTTTGACATTTAAAAAATATGTTCGAAGCCATTTTGGCTTTAAAACATTTCAAATCTCTGATGTGAACTTTCACTTCCCTTTAAATTTTTGTGTGACTCCTTCATTTTACACTTTAAAGAAATCAGAATTTGAAACAAGAAATCAGATTAAAAAAAAAAAAAAAGCAGAATTTTAATTTCCATGTTGCTGCCTGTCAGCACTTTAGGAGACTGATTCTCATCTCCAGGGAATGATTTTTAAACTACACAGATATAACGTGCTTAGATTAAATGTGGTGCCATAGCAAATAACTGCAAATAACAAGAGGAAGGTCAGAACTGTTAATGGGTCCCTTCCTGGGTAATTTTAGGATTACACAAGTTTAGGATTAAAAACAAAAACTACCAAACAAACAAAACCAGCAAAAAAACCCCAGTAAATTTCCCATTGGAAGTAAGTGCTTGTGAAAACCCTTAGCTCAAGAGTTTTTGTCTCTACTGAAGACTTACACATTCAAGCCTAACTTCAGACAACAGCAAGCAGACTTTCGTAATGCATTAAAATCTTTGCAGTCCAGGCACTTGGAAGTATAACAGGATCTGGTTAATCCAGACTTCTTAGCAGCGATACTCTTGACTTGCAGTGGAAGTTTACACCTATTGGGTATTTACCCACTCATCTATTTTAGTTTACCCTACTGGGGTAAACTCATCTGTTTTCTTCTAATATAACTAAAAGGGAAGTGAAGGCTGGAGAAGTGAACGCCATTGTAACAAATCCTGTTCTTCATCACTAATACCAACAGTATCCATTTTACAAATAGGTGAGCTGTATTTGATCCATAGTAAGAATGGAAATATTAGAAAACTTTATTTTTGTTTCAGCAACAATGTGAGAAGCAGAAACTTTTCTTTCAGTTAATGCCAAAAGAACTTGTATTTTAGGCACTTGGTTTTACCCATCAAAATTTTGGTTAGTGAAAATTAGAGCTATTTTGAGTGTTTCAGCTTAAAGCAACAATTTATTAATCAAGCCATATGCGAGTTATTCATCTGCTCTTTCTAAATAGCATCTGTTTCTCAAAAGTACAAAAAGGAAAGACTTTTAATTAACAGACAGTGGGACAACAGCACTATCAAAAGGGCCTTGTGAAAAATCATGAAGAAAAATTAATATAGTATGTATTGTACACAGAGGGAAATTCCATACTTTGATGATTTCTGTTTCTCAAATTATTCAGATGATAGAAAATAGTAATTTTACTGATGGCTACTAATTATAGCAAAAATTAAAACTTTTCTACAAATTAAGATTTCTTCATTAAGAAATAACCTTACTTACACTGAATAAGAGTAAGACCAGAGACACAGAAAAGGAATGGGAATCAATAAACTACCAGGACTTGCTCTCATTTCATTGAACTGAATGAGTTAATTGTAAATATTTCATCCTGCAATCTGATTTTCTTGTAATTTTGTGCAGAAGTTTCAATTCAATAAAAAATAAAGTGTGAACAGATTCCAAATTTACCAAAATTCAAATTATAGCGGTTGTTCCTTCACAGGGACCATCAAATACAACAATGTGTTTTAGTGTGGTTTTATCTCCTCTGCTCTTTCCCAGCTGGAAAGCTTGTCCTGCCCTGCTAGTGCTCCTGCTCCTCTCAATCAATCATTTTGAATGTTTCTGTTTAGGTTCAACATAAGGTTTAGCAATATAACACTGAAAATGACTCCTAAAGCTACGCTGCTCAGTCCTCGGCTGCTGCTGGCATAGAAATACAAAAGCTAAATCTGGAGTAAAAGTTACAAGACAGTTTCCTTGTAGCTTCTCTGTGAAATAGGGTAATTCATGGACCTATCAGAAAAGCTTCATAGGTCATTATTTTAAAAGAGTTCATCATTTATAGAAATATGACACATATATATGGTATAGCCCCTATACAGAACCCACTTCTGTAAACGGAAAGACTTCAGGGAACCTTGACTTGGGCTCTCTGAGAATAATATATACTTTTAGCACTCATCTCCTCCTACCCCATATAGAGAATCCTGCTTATATTTCTCTAATATCCCTACACACAGATGAAAAGACAGGTTCTTTTATTATTGTTCTTATCCATGAGACTCCTCCTTCCATCTAAATTATTAGCTTTTTCAGACAGATGACAAGTAGGTTAGAACCAGGTACACTTTTTTTTTTTTAGAAGACTGTTGGTTTTTTACATGCAGCACACAAATAGAAAAGAATTAATTTGGGAATTCAGGAAAAAAAGCAACAAATCAAAACAACGGTGAGCAGAATCTACAGCTGGGGAGTTTAAATGTGAGCAGATGGCCATGGAAACTGTTTTTTTTCCCCCCCATTCTCCTTAAATGAGGCTGTTACTTGCAGTAGTAACACTTTTTAAGTGTTGACCCAAGGTAATACAAGCTTATATCCCAGCAAATGCCTTGATATTTCTAAAACTGAGGAAATCTTTGCAAACTTGTGCACGTACAATTTAAATGTGATTCCCCTCTCCCTGCCCCCTGTTTTGTTTTTACTATTATCTCAAGGCCATTGCCCAATCCTCTGTTTTCCTGTAGAATCTGTTACTGTAGAACCTAAAAGGTCTTCCCAACTAAATTGTATCTTTTTGTAACATTAGGTAGTGGAATTAATTTTATTTTATTTTATTTTATTTTATTTTATTTTATTTTATTTTATTTTTTCTTGTAAAGACGACTTTCTGG
>JANIJG010010114.1:41698-59796 GCA_024611175.1 Megaceryle torquata | reverse complement strand
TTTATTTTATTTTATTTTATTTTATTTTTTCTTGTAAAGACGACTTTCTGGGAGATATTTAAGCAAATGCCAGCTCTGCAAGGGACATGCTGTACATGGAGAAAGCGTCTTTCTATCCTTTTGGTGCAATGTTGTAGTATGTTGTGCAAAAGCCATTCAACCCTGAAAACTGGAATAAGTAATAAGGAAAAACACAGCTACACTACAGACTGCTATAACACTGTTCTAGTACCAGATTAAGGACCTCCAGCACAGTAGTACTGCTGATAATACACACAAAAAAAGCATCATAGAAAATCCGAGAGAGTATGAATACTGAAGAAAATACTATTTTTAAGAATAAACAGCTTCTTAGACAAATTTTTATGGAAAAATACTTTGGATGGCAGAACTTGTCTGTTAGACATCGTTGTTATTTATCTATTTAATATAAAATGAATTGTTCACATTTAAAAATATTGTAGAATGATTAATCTGCATGATTGCCAAGATATAATAGCTCAGTATTCTGCTCTTAGAAAAACACAGAAATATTTAAAGTAATGAAAAAAAAAACCCCATAAATAAACCTGTCTATAGTTATATTGTGTGACTGCAGAAGACAAACATGTTTTTTCAGCTGTGCCATGACAAAGAAGTAACAAGTCACTTCATTATTTTTTTCCCTCAACTGCATTATAAAACAAGAAATTTGTTTTGATCAGAAGAATGGCTAAGGGAAAAAAAGAAACCAAATATTAATATTGAAATAAATTGAGTAATAATATTGAATCACTCTTCCCTGAAAACTATAATCCTTTTTTCTTCAGTTCATTGCTATTCCCATATCCTAAATCATTCTCCCTGGCTACAGTACAGTAATTTTAATCAGCATTTTTTTCCAGTGGTGTGTGAAATGTGTGAAATTAGATCTAAACAAAGAGCTGGCCTTGTTACTGTAAAATTAACCTTGGATGTATTAAAATCCAAGTAAATTTCAATTATCATGTATCTTAAATAAAGTCAGAGTAAAAGCTAAGATGCTTTTTACAATGTTTTTAATGTAGGCATCTAGGCTTCACTTTTTTCCACCCTTCTACAGCATACTAAATTTATTAGGAATTTTTCTACCAATCTCAGTGAGCTCAGGGTGAGGAGCTTTCCCTCCACCTCACTACACTGGTGAAGTTGGTCCCCAGGAAAATGTCCTAAGGAAATTCTAGAGTAAAAATATGTATCACAGAATCAGAGAGTGGCAGGGGCTGGAAGGGACCTCTGCAAATCATCCAGTCCAACCCCCCTGCCAAAGCAGGGTCACCTAGGCTTCACAGGTATGTGTCCAGGTGGGTTTTAAAAGTCTCCAGGGAAGAAGAGTCCACAGCCTCTCTGGCAGCCTATCCCAGGACTCCATCACCTTCATACTAAATTTTTTTTCCTCACGCTGAGGTGGAACTTCCTGTGTTCTATTTTGTGCCAGTTGCTCCTTGTCCTATCACTGGGCACCACTGAAAAGTGACTGGCCCCATCCTACATGGTAAATAGTGTGCAGGTCATTCTCAACCATTCATCTTGCCAACAGACTACAGACAGGGCTCTTTCTCCATCACAATTGAATAAGGGTGACTTTAAAAAAAAAATAAAATAAAAAATTTGCTAAATGAAAACTAATATAATACTTACACTATGCTCTAAATATTTTTATTAAAAATGTGTAGTTGATAGAATACCAAATTATTTTTTTTCCATTGAGGAACTGCTCACACACAACAGCCCTGTAACATGAATAGCCCTGTATTTATTCCTGTGGGTGCACATGGACAGGTACAGACATGAGCGCACATGCAAACAGAGCATGTAGGAGGCAGAGGGACATTCTACATCCCA
Organism: Megaceryle torquata; assembly: GCA_024611175.1. NCBI lineage: Eukaryota > Metazoa > Chordata > Aves > Coraciiformes > Cerylidae > Megaceryle > Megaceryle torquata. The sequence goes on along the minus strand of JANIJG010010114.1, from coordinate 57,933 downwards.
AGGCATATCAGACTGTACCTGTTCCTCTGTGAATGTCTGCTCTGAAAAGAGTCTGTTCGCCCTGTCCAGTTCAGGTTGTTAGTGAAAGGAAGACCAGAAGGGCCTTACCTTAGTAAGCTCTGGCCATGACTACATGGAGTCACTGCTGAGACACCTGAAAAAGCCTGAAGCATTGGCTTTTTACACAGCTGAGCTACAATTAGCCAGTAACATCCCAAACTCTGTGATGAGTCTGCCTGATAGTCAGACTTGGTTGCTCAGCAGGGTTGGCATGAGGTTTACAGAACAGGAAGGGAAGGACTAAAGCAAATCTGCTGTGTGCAAGACAAAAAACTGGGAAAGTGTGGGGGCAACAGCCACACTAATCCATTCTTGAGACTGTTTTTATCACTTGGAGTGTGAAGTTTCTGGCTCTGTCTGAGACTATGAGCACAGCCCTTCTGTACTGAGAGTCCTGTGAGGACCTCCCCAGGCAGGCATCCAATCGCCGCCATGGTAGCATGGTCAACCCAGTAAACAGAAGGGGAACACATCCTACTCTCAGAGCATAGGTAGAGCATGTGTTGCATGGAGGCACTGGGGCATACTCAGGTATAAAATCCACCAGGTTGCCTGAAAGCATATATGTTAGCAGAGTATATTGAGACTGCACAAAAGGTGGAGAAAAGGGATGGCCTTTAAATGGGCCGGTTAGACGTTCCCCAGTTTTCTGTGTAGCATGTTCTCATGATGTTCCCAGAGGTACTACAAGGCCAAGGCAAGGAAATTTCACCTCAAGGACAGAGCTGCACATACAGTATCAAGACAGGATAGATCCACACTCATTTAAAGGTATCTTATGTTGGGAGAGTCTATTCTTGTCTGTCTTTTACACTACAGAGTACACAGACATCTTCAGAGTAGGTGGTTGTGACTTTAACACCTGTAAATGTTAGAGTATGCAACTTGTATATCTATGCAAAATTCAAACTTCTCTAGGCAGAGCTGCATGAGGAGTGGTTGTTAAGGAAGATGACAGTTTGCTGACTCCATGAGCTGGCTGCTGCTGAATGCAGCTGCACACAGCGAGTTAAAAGAGACGAGATCAGTATTCCAGCACCATAGTCTCCTAGCAGCCTCACACCTGCCTCCATAGGAATGAATGACAACACACTGATGGACTTTTGCACTGCAGAGGAAAACACTAAATTCCCTATTGTAAATGAAAAATCAGTAGACCAGAATTCCAGTTGTCTTTAATCTGCCTCTTTGTTGCCCTGGAAGGGCTGAACATCATGATAAAATGGCTGGGGAAGGCAGACAGATTAGAATTTGACCTTGGGGGTTGACATCAGCTGAAAGTTACCCTCTGCACCAGGAGAAATCACATAAGATTACAGGGGCCAGAATGTCAAATACTAAACAGAAGACAGGCCACAAGTGAAGATTTTTGTCATCGTAAATAGGTAATCAGTAACAAAAATCTACTTGCTACTTACTGGTTCTTTAGGAAAGCCAGTTACTGACATTTATCTTTGAGGACAGGCCCCAACAGTACATAAAAGTATTCCAGGTAACAGGCAAGAGACCACTCCACATTGGTATATAAGCAAATACGTACCGTTCCCTGAGGTCAGAGACTACAAGCCTTTTACATTCAAGACATCAGAGGTTTAAAATAGTGCATTTGAATTGATACTGAAAATGTCAGCTCAATCCCTCTCCCCTCAGACAGCTTTGGGGTTTATTTTTACTGATACAAATTTAAACATAGTTTGAATCAGACTGGGCCCAGGGGAAAGACTTTTGTAACTTTTATATGTAACTCTATATTTGTTACATTTGCATGCAACTTTTATAAACACGCTCTCCTAGCAGTGTTTATAGCCTGTGTCAAAGCAAACAAAGCAAAGCTAAAATATCCTTTCTTTTAGAAGTTCTGAAATGGCAAAAACTTTTTAGTAATGTTTTCCTGGGCGTGCAATTATTCTAATTGTTCCATCATTAAGTACACCTCAGACTATGTTATTAGACCGGGAACAGTTTGGTGAAGAGTACTTTAAAACTCATTTACTTACTTATGCATATATCCATCTGCGTTCCCTGTTAAGTTCATCTGCATAACAGTCTGAAATTCTGTTTCATTGCAGCAGTATTTAAATACTGTGTTGTTATGGTGACAGCAAAAGATGTAAGATTTATTGTCAGAAAGACGGGGGCAGTGAAAACCAAAGTGGTAGCGACCCTTGTAGTCCGTATACGGCTCGCAGACCCGAAAATGTGCAGACAACACTGTAAAACAAAGAACACTGGCTTAGTGAGTCACCTGGGTAATCTGTATGTTATGAACTATAACCATTTACTGATTGATTTCAGAAAAAACATTAATATTTCAGAACTTTCAACATCATAACATTTCGTACTGAAAGATTACAATAATTAGCCTCTTTTTTTAATATCAAATTTTATTGTTACTATGTTTCTGATCACTATTATTTCTTTTAAGGGAAAAGAAGAAATGTCTTCCATGCCAAGAAACATGAAAATATTTGGCGAAACAATTTTGTTCTGCTGCTCTAAATATACAGATATCCATAAACACACAACAATGCTCATATTTGACTCACATAGAAACAAAAAGTCTATGTAAAACTGCAACAGAAGTTTGATGGCACTCGACTGTTTTTGACAGTTTTTGACTGTTTTTTTATCTTCTCTACATAAAGGTCATTCTTTGATAAGGATTATTGTGCCAGAAATAGTACTTATACAACAGTATAACAGATCTTAACAACTTTGAATTTGCAAACAGCTATAGCTAAGAGAAATACAGTTATTCTTGGGAGTTCTTACATTTCTCCTTTATTAAATTCTCATGTAAAGTGTTTATTACATCTCTGAGAATTTATTTTCTTTTTACAGGAATACATCACACTGATTTCACTATCCCTTTTCCAGAGGTGGGGATAAGAAACAAACAAACAAACAAAACCAAACAAACAAGAAAAAAAGAAAGAAATGCTCTCCATGTATATCCTTTGAATGCAGACTTGCGGCTGCCTGTTGTGTGGCAACAGGCACACTGCAGTTATATCTACATGGTAAGACTGTGGGCAGAAGAAAGCTCTCTGCCCATGCTCTAAGACTACTGGTTGCAAACAGCTCTGAATGGGAAGCTTCACAATCATCCAAGTTCCCTGAGCTAATCAACTGTGCAGAGATGCACAATACAGATCCCTTCCAGTATGGTCAAAATCAACACACAACTTCCTGGTTGATCTGAAAGGTCTTGTGAGAGACAGTATTTGGTTCCACATGCTGCCAATATTTAAACTGATTTATAGGTTGTGTTATGGTAGAGCCTTATGGCATTATTTTAAATGACACATTCTGTATGGAACCCCCAAAGGCCTTACACTCTATGGAAAGTGAAATATAGAAGTCAAGTGTCTGAATACTCTTAGCAGTGAAATGTTTTTACTCTGATCAGAGAACAGAGGCACAGCAGTGCTATGGGTAGCTGCACTTCATAAGGTTGTACCAATCAATATTCACTTTAGACTGACAGAATTAACCCTTGTAACTTGGTGTATGATTTTTCTGTCAGTTTATCAGTACAAGAGGTTAAAGATTTACATGGATTTAGCTTAACTGTATAGTATCTCTCTGCACTTAGTCCTTGTTGATTTGTAATTGCTTCTGTGCTCCTTATCCATCTGATCCTAATTTCTTTCTATGTTGCTTAAAAAAGCCCATTCCTAACACTTCTATTCCTCGATTTTATAAAATATATTGATTTCAAGAATCTGTCACTCCCTCTCTGTAGGTCTAGTCACATTTTAAACATTGAGACAGAGGATTTTACTTCTTTATTTGTGTGTATAGGGGAACCCAGAACAACAACAAAAAGAGTACTACACTGATAAGAAAACAAGGTAACTTATACTGCCATCTGACTGAAGGAAACCCACTGTAAATGTTTTTGCATTTATACACATACAGACACACAGATACGTGCACACACAGATATCTGTCATCATTACTTTAACAAAAGAGAAAAGCCTTTTGTAGAGTAATTCAGCCAGGAACTGAAAAGTGCTAGAATACTCCTCTTTCTAAGTGAACAGAGATGCGGAAAAAACTAATTACAAATTTGTTCTTATCCTGCATGGGAAAAATGTGTATTCCAAATCTGAGGATGCTATCATCAGTAAAGTAATTCTCGTTCTTTAGGCTTAGGTTTTCAAAACCTCCTGCAACCCTTGCAACAAATCTGCATGTTCCAATTATGTAGCAAAATCCACAAAGCATATAATTTCATTAAGATGTATTTCTTTGAACAAGTACTTCCCTGCATCCCCCCTTAATTAACATAGCAATAATGAAAGTGTTTCAGGATTGATTAAGTATTGAAAAAAAAATGTTTTGGTTGGAAGGGACCTCTGGAGTCATCTGGTCCAACCCCTCTGCTCAGTCAGGGCAACCTAGAACCTGGTGCCCAGGACCATGGCTAGATGACTTTTGAATATCTCCAAGAAAGGAGAGTCTACAACCTGCAGACATCCTGTAGCAGTGCTCAGTCACCTTCACAATGAAAAAGTGTTCCTTGATGTTCAGAAGGAACCTTCTGTGTTTCAGTTTGTACCCACTGTCTGTGGTCCTGTCACTGGGCACTACCCAAAAGAGCCAGGTTCCATCTTCCTTACATCACCCCTTGAAGTATTTGTAGATGTTGCTAAGATCCCCCCGAGTCTTCTCTTCCTTAGACTAATCAATCCCAACTCTCTCAGCACTTACTTGTATGAGAGATGCTCTGGTCACATTCATCATTCTGTGGCCCTTTGCTGAACTCTCTCCAGTAGCTTCACCTCTGTCTTGTACTGGGAAGCCCAGAAATGGACACAATACTCCAGGTATAGCCTCACCAGTGCTGAGTGGAGGGGAAGGATCACCTCTCTTGACCTGCTGGCAGCAGTCCTACTAATAGAGCCATAAAGACCAAGAGCTTTCCAGCCAGCGGGCCCCCAGCATATACTGGTGCCTGAGGTTGTTCCTCCCCAGGAAGGTTCCCATCAGCCCATTTCTCCAGCCTGCCCAGGTTCCTTTGGATAGCAGTACAACCCTATGGTGCATCAGCCACTCCTCCCACTTCTGTATCAACAGCAAGCTTGCTGAGGTTGCACCCTGTCCCATCATAATTTAAATTTTTGCTGTGCTTCACTTTTTTTTGAAAAAGTTAAATCTAGAAAATAATACAAGAGATGTATCGGATGGAAGAAATTCCCTAACTAAATAAAATGTTCAACTATTTGATTTCTAACAAAACCAGGAGCTTTATTCTGTTACTTAAATACAGGTCTCTAGTGCCAGCTAAGAATTCCCTAGAGTCTTCAGTCCAATGCATGTAATTCCACTAGTCATCATTACTAGGAAAAAAGGTGAGACCATGCCTGACATCAAACAGAAAGTAATTCTTATTATTGAATCTAATAAATGCAAGTTAAGTGGTAGCCTTCATAGTGTAACACTGCACTTCCAATTTTGATGTTTACCCACAATATTTTTATTTATACTTTCCAGCAGAAAAGCACCCATCTAATCCTTCTCTGATAAACGGCCAGCTTCAGATGCTTCCAAGAAAGATGCATACATGCTACTTTGAAAAAAGCTGCGCCATAAACTCTCTAGAAAGAAAAATTTCTTTCCACTCTTCTCCTATAGGGATTACTTACATCCTGAATATGGGTTTGGATTTTTTCTCCCTACTTCATCTAGTGTTCTCCCTATCCAGCTGCAGGGTAACGTTCACTGAATCTACAGATTTTGTAACAGAATTAGATGGCTTAATGTATGTACTACTTCAGTTGCAGCCACAGAGAAAATATAACTGATCTGAACTGACTGGTTTGACAGTTCTCCCTTTTTAGCCATCTTGACTTACTCCTTCATTAGTTGGAATATCTGTACTCTTGATTACATCAGCTGCTCCAGGGAAAAAAAAAAAAAATTCTTCGATACCTGCAAAGCCTTGGAGTGCAACACAAATTCTGTTTATCTTGCATGATCAACAGAATAATTTTTTTTTCAAAATGCAGGTATATGCCTTTTATGGCTAGATATTAAGTTATTTTTTCTTTTAAAAGTTACATTATTACAGCTACTTATATGATAGTAATTTTTGAAGCCTCCAGTATAGATGGTGGTTTCAAGTTTGGGACATTTTAATGATTTTTATTGCTAGAACTAGCTTTGCAAATCACAGGATAGCAAAATGTCTTTTTTTGTATGTTATTACTACAACTTAGCTTAGGTTGTGTTAAGCTACCACAAACGAACAGCAGGTCTGTAAGGTTACACCTGACTCATATACACATCTAGGGCATGTTATAAAAATTAAATCTAGCAATCAAATACTTCCATGTTTCTGAAATTATTCAGTGCTCTGAGAGACACTGCATTGTGAGAAAGCACTGGAGGAACCCTAAGAAGTTCAGCTTGCTCATCACTGCAAAGTGGTTTACTGAGCAGCATATGTAAAAGTGTCCCCCGATCCCTAGATGGGTCATTTGCCCATTTTAAAAGATAAACAACCTCAGACTTCTTTGGGGATGAAAACTGGGGGAAGGATGACTAGAGAATGAAGGGAGAATGAAAATACTATCAGGTTAGAAGATGAGTGATGTCTATAATAAAATGCAGTCCCAAGCAAATCTTTAAATAGTAAAAGGTGTGTCAGTGATTAAAGTAAATGTACAAGTAAGAGCATAACATGATGGTTGAATTGTAGTCTGAATTTGGTAGTCAGTGAGTGTGTAGTGGGTTAACCCTGGCAGGCAGCTAAGTACCACACAGATGTTTGCTCACTCCCTCTCCTAGTGGGATGGGTGAGAGAATCAGAAAGGCAAAGTGAGAAAATTTGTGAGCTAAGAGAAAGATCCTTTAAGAAGTGAATAAGAAGGAAACCCAAGTGATGCTAAAGCACTCACTCACTACCAGCAGACTGATGCCCAGACCAAGCAATTTTTGGATAAACTCCCACCCTAGTATATAGTGAAAAAAACTCTATCAAATATATGGTAATCTGTGTCATTTTACTTGCCTTTGCTTCTCTGAAAATCAGAGATCCAAAACCAAAGTGTATTTTTTTTTCTTAAGAAAGTATTTTTTCTGAAAATAACTTTGCTTAAATTCTGAGGATTAAAGATCCTTATTTCTGTGGAAATACTTCAGATAAAAGTATTTTTCCTGAAATGCTCTTAAGCTATCTGTTGCAAAGATGGCAGCTGCTTCTGGAGTTGCATGTGCAAATTCTCATACTATACTCATAATATAATGAGTATATAATACTCATGAAAAGTATTATTGAACAGGTAAGTGATATAGATGCTCCTATCTCTCTTCCTACTGATTTCAAGGAAAAAAAATAGTCTGTCATGCTTCAAATGACTGATTTAAACACATTTTAAGATTTATCTACTCTACCTTAAAACGTTAACAGCTGGTATACATCAAACTGTTATTTTCCTGTTTGTTCACAGTTAGAGATCTGTGTAATGATGATAAAATTTTTAATTTAGCTACTGAATTTTTAAAGCCTCAAGGCTCTCAGAATGGCCAGTCTTTATAAACTTTCTATATGGATCCACGGAACTATTCACATGTATGCATTTTACTTATCACAATGCCAATCATTTGACATGCTCTGATAATTTTGATATATGGATGTTCATTTCCCACTTCAAAGAAGTACTGTAATATAAATAATAATGTCAATTTTTGCTTTTTAATATAAGCCTTGCTGTCATCTCTGATTTCATAAATGTGTTTCAATGCATTAAATTAACAGAAGTATCAACACTACTGCAAAGCAAATCTAAGAGTTAGTGCTCAGAAAGGGTATTCCAGCATGACTGCATGCTCCCATTATTATGCATTCCTTGTGCAGGCAGCGCAACTAGTAAGTGTTCAAAAATCCCAACATCACGTGCTGCTATGATCTTGATAGCAATGAAATAAAATCAGTCTGAAGTTTCAGAATTCTCAATTTTTTGGTTGGTTGGTTGGGTTTTTTTGGGTGGGTTTTTTGGGGTTGTTTTTTTTTTTTGTTTGTTTGTTTGTTTTTTGTTTTTGTTTTTTTTTAATGGAGCAATAGTTCACCTATCGTGAACTGAAGCCTTTCCTTTCAGCATTATTTGTCCCTGCCCTGAAAGCTTTTTGCCCATGTTAGGCAACTGCATCTCCTTCCTAACCGCACAGCTGCCAAACTTCATCCTCATTCTGAGTCATGACCTTGGTATCTGACCACACCTCTGCTCCACTGTCACTGCTTCTCTCTTTTTCTGACACAAAAAAGACTGGGCTCTGAGAACAGCTGCTCTGGTAACTTTTCTGTTACTCATGCCCTTACTTTCATTCCACCTGTGAAGCCAGTGAAAGTTAAGTCCAATTGTTATGTGCAGTTGTCAACCATGTATATAGATTTTAGAAATTTAGTACTGAGATTGAGAATCTTAGTATACCAAAGACTTGGAGGTAAAGCATTATCTTACAGAGAGAAGCCTGTAAATCTAGGGAACTCAAAAAGAGTCTTGTCATCAGATTTTCACTTCAGTTCAGTTTAAAAATTATGTTCATATAATTCCAGTGAGAGTAGCACCCCTTTTTCTCCCCCATCATTCTCAATGCATAAAGCCAGTAGTTCCTCTACAGAAGCTGACCTGTCTCAGACTAAATAAATAAATAGACAGCATGAATGTACTGCAAAATCATAAATTTCATCCTGTAAAATGCGTGAGAGTTAGCAATGACCTAAACCCACTCTCACAGATGTCAGTAATAAAATTCCCCAAGGAGCAGCTAGGCTGGTATGAAAGGCTTGTCATGATTTTTAATTAAGCCTGTGCTCTATATGCTAATAAAGGATGTCAGGTAGTAAAATACTAATAGCCAAGGAGCAACAAGAAGACAACATACACATTGACAAACACAATAGTTTGTGATGTTTACAGATAAATTATGTAAGAAGTAAAAGCTCTATGTAATTAGTTTAAAATAAAAACATTGTACTTCAGAGGCAGTACTTTTCTTATAAGAGGAAAAAACCAAATAAGAACACTGGCTTTATGTCTGGATTTGAGGGAATGAGTTTGTATATATACACCAGTGGCTGACTACTTCTGTTTGCTCACATGGTATAATCACAGTGTCACATTCAACTGGAACATGGGTACTTATATAATCTTGAGGAAAATGGTTGGAGAAGTGGGATCTCAGAAAGACTCTAGTAGAAGTCACCTATAAAGAGTGGTAAAGGTATGAAAACCGGGGCAGCTAGAAAAGTTTTGTGATGCTTGATCACTGGGATATATTCACTGAAGTCTTCTTAAACAATTGGCTTCATTCATGTACCAGGAAAATAGATTTCTGAAATTACTTTAACCTGGAAAACAACAAAGAAGCCGCTACAACCCCTGTGCTTGATTCTAGTACACAGGAGAAGGGTAGTTACATAACTAGGGATGCAGTGCCATACATAGGGATATCAGTGGAAGGACTCTACAGAAAAAGAGTGTTTTAAGATAAAGCAAAGAAACAGTTTAGTTGATAATATAAAATTGGTAGCAAAAGGACCATGGCAATTATAACTAAATAATGAACTACCATTAGAAAGAATCAACTTGAACACTTGCAAATGAGCAAAGAGACCGTAGGCACCAAAATGCACATTGAACTAATTGACGAAGACCCAACAGTAGGCATTACACAGGCAACTCTTACTGGAGCACAAGGATACTTTAAGTATGATGGTTACAGATGTGATGTAGTACAGGGGAATATGGAGCAGTGATGGAAAAAAACCCACTTTTTGGACTAAGAAGTGCTTCAAGAGTGGAGGACAAAAGAGGTTGCACTGAGAGTTAAAAGCTCATAGGATTAAGTCTATTTGCACTAAGAAACTTTGTAATTAAAAAAACCCCAAAGCATTCATTCATAATTACAGAAAAACCTCATGACATAAATAAGCATCAGGATTAAAATCTCTGGACCCACTCCCTGGTCCAGTCAATACTTTAGCTTTGGAAGAATAACATAAAATGTGTATACCACAATGTCACACATTTTTCTTATCCATCTATCTATAAGACAAGTTAAATTGTACCTAACATGTATTCATCTCAAGAACAGATTAAGTTCCAAGTTCAACCCTTCACATGTTTACATACTCTTGTGTGCCTGACTTGCTCTGCTTCCCACACAGAGGGTTATTTAGCAAAATGGCTGAATTGTACAGTGGCCTAGAGCTTGGGTTTTTTCATTTAGATGAGCAGAAATACTAGCATATCAAAACAATAGCTTTGTGTCTTTGAAATTTTCAGCCTGCTTTACCATGCAGCATCCCACCACCTTTTCCTCCTTAAATAGAATTTTCAATTGCATTTCAAATTTCACCTTCCAGATCTTAAACACAAAGAGGCTTTATTTATTTATTACTCAGTTAACAATCCATTTGATCTTGTTTGTTTTGTAGGAACTCAGTATTAAATTGCAACTAAATTTTCCCTGTGGCACACAACAGTGAAAGATAAATTCGAAGTATAAAAGTTACCTGCGGACAAGAGTAATGAAAGCAGAACCATCAGCACATTCAAGGACTGTTGACCACAACTTGTCATAGTTGGCTTTCATTGGTCCATTAGAGAATTACCTGTTTGACAAGATGCAACATCATGGTTAAGTGTGTTTCACCTCATTTTCATTGTTCAGAATTTTACTTCTCAGTAAGACTTTGGTAAAATGAGATGGATTCATACACACACATAAAAAGTAAAATAAAATTTAAAAAATAGTAAAAATACTAAAAATACTTTTTTTTTTTCCTGGACTTAGAAGTGAAATAAAGTCTCCTTTCTATGATTTTATTAAAACTCCTTTCTCATTTCATCATGAATGTATACAGTTATTTACATACTTTTCATTAACCCAGAGTAGAGATGAATCATATATAGTCTTTATTGGATATTCACACCACCCTTGTAATCCACATTTAGAAAAGCTGTGCTTGTTCTACTGTCACAAGAATGGGCTGCTGCATTATGGCTATAAGGACTAGAAGGATATAAACAATATAAAAATAAATTGGCTGCTTTGAAAGTCAATCTGTTTTACCCCATTAGAGGGTGCAGTCGTTCAGAAAGTGGGTCGAGCAACTGAGATTGTTGGAAACATTTCAAAAAGTGTCTTCATTAGAATTAGAGCATTTCATGGGATTACTATTTCTTGTTTTCCTAGAAACAGGGGGGGAGATGCGAGGTAGTTGGGCTGGCAGTCACCATAAAAAGGCTATCCTAGTTCTTTTGCACAACAGTCCCGCAACAGAGTGAGTCCAAATGCATCTTATATCCACGGTGATTCAACACCACCAGCTGCACATTCTGCAGCTCTAGCAGAGAATCTGTCCCAAGTCCCATCATCAACATCACTAGGCTGTCTGGTACCCTATCCTGTTGCCACTGCCAATGCAGACTAATGCTGGACATACAAGATCTTCATCATCTTGAAGTCACATTAACATTAGAGAATAACAAAAAAGAGGTTATTGATTGGTTTGTACATCATCACTGGGAGCTTGGGCTATAAACCAGAAAGCCTAGATGGTGCTACTGAGAACTGGTGGGGTGAGTCTAATTCTTCGGTGTTTATAAATAAGCAACTTGGAAAAAAAGAAAGGAAAGTGGTAATTTATGTCAAAAATTACACTATTCTGACATCTCAAGAGCAACATGATGCCAAATGCTTATGAAATCGGGGCAGCATCATATCAATACTTGGTAGCTTGCTAATAGGTGTCTACTGCAATCTACTGAATCAGATTAAGATTCCAAGACAATTGCACCTGCATGTGACAAAAAAAAAAAAAAAAAAGGAGGGGGTGTAAATCATCATTACCATAAATAACTAAATTATGAGTAATGTGGGCACAAGAAAGAAGACAGTGCTATCTACAAAGCGTTTAAAGATTTCTCACTAACAAAAAATGCTGTGTCTGGCACAAGCAGATTTTCTAAGAAGTCATCTTAGTATATGAAGAACAACAGATCACAAACCTAAAAATCAGCGTAATATTTGTAAAAGAAATCATGATAGTTTATACTGCTATCTGTAAGCATGATTAACATCCAAAGCACTGTATTTATAGCTTTAAAACTGGTTCTTCCAAGAGGAAAACAATCAGAAACCATAGCAGCATGAGGGAAAAAAATAGCTGCCACTGCTTTTGAGAGGGAGTACATATTAATTAAAACACCAAGCAGGCTTAAAATCAGAATTGCATAAAAGAGAGTAATACTGAATATAGGCCAGAGGTTAAGAAGGTATGAGTTTAATAAAGAAAAACAAAGAACAAACTATTGCCAATACTGTTAGGAACAAAAAAAGAATAAAATGTTTTCCTGCATAAAGCTGCAGGAATTCTGATAGCGATTCATTACTAGAGGGAAATCTTTGCTTTAGTAACAGTTAATTAAAAAGTGATCAATAAGAACTTTTGTTGTGTATCTGGGAAGAGACAGATGTTTGGTATAGCTGAGACTATTAAATATTTCCATATCAAGATAATTTAGGATGACATTAATGAGTTGATACTAAGGTTCATAACTTGGTATTTACAATTCTGTATAATTTGTATCCAGGTATTTCTGAAGAGCTGGCTGGGGGATATTTATAATTTTTCAGTTGTTGGAAAATAATGTCAGCTTTCAGGACACCTGAAGAAACCTAAGGACATTTTTAGAAGTAAATGAGATAATCCAGGTAATTACAAGCTTGTCAGCATGATGTGAAGTTACAGAAAGTTAATGGAATTGATAATATAGAATCCAATTAATAAATAACTCAAGAGAGTTATAGAATTAATCTATATCACTGTGGGCTTATGGTAAAGTAAATTCTATTTCTCTCAGTGTTGTTGTTGAAGGTAGCTTAAAGATAGTAGTAACATAGCAGATTTCTGTAAAATATCTCACTTAGCATTCAATTTGACCAGGCAGTGAGAATCATGAAAAAAGACATATCAGTTATGGAAGACTAACTCAGGCTGCAAATAAGATGCATGTTTTTTTGAAAAGTACAGTCTTGCTAGTAATTGAGCATGTACAGCCTTACTGGTAATTTTTTTAATCAGTACTGTATATAGAAATCTAGGAGCTTTTCAGGGAGGGGAAGATTTATTCAATTATGTCCAATAGAACTGGCAACAATGAAATTGGCATTTTAATCCAAATCTTGTGATGCTTGTATTCTGTTAAGTGCCAGCTGGGAAGACCAGAGTAAGAGGCTAGAACACTAGGGCCCCACATCAAAGGCCAGGAGAGTGACAGAATCCATGTATATGTGTACATGTATACATATTTGTCATGACTGGGATATGCTCCAATTTCCTAACTACCGCTTCAGGAATCATTAAACCGAATCTGACCATTTTTAGGAGGACAGAGATACAACAAACCATTCACTACTTGACGATTTTGAATTTATTTTTTTTACATGCTGTTGCCTGACTACAGCAGTTAGTGCAGTCTCAGGAGGCTGTCTCTGAGCTGTTAGAGCTCAATCAACCAGAGATGGGCAGGAGAACAGGTGACACACTAAAAGAAAGGGCCTAGATTGTACAAAGTATTTCCTATTGCTAGGCCATAGACTAGAGATGATAGAAACATAGTAGCTAGCAGTCACGTAGCTGAATAACTTTTTATTATTATGATTAGTCAAGACTGACAGAGCACCTAAGAATTAGAGAATTACATTTGAAGGAAGGAAGGAAGAAAGGTACACTGCATTGTGGTTTCTGTTGTTTGATTTTGTTTTGAGGGGTTTCTGTGGGATTTTTGTAGTGGTTTTTTGAGTTTGGCTTGGTTTGGTTTTGTGGGTTTTGTTTGGTTGGGGTTTTTTGGTGTTTTGTTTGGGGTTTTTTTTGTTTTGTTTTGTCTGTTTTCTTTTTAAATACAATTTGAGGGCCAGGAGGCTAACAGATTTGTTTTTCTGTGTAGTATTGTAAATCAGAAAATAGAAGGGTGGTCTAATGCACCAATTTTAATTTTTAAAGCACCACTGTAAGCTTATGTGTGGTCATTGTGGAGGGAAGGGGAATGCCCATCTCTTTCCATACCCTTTGAGATTCCTAGCCTCATACCACCTCCTCCCTGCTGCTAGCAATCCCAAGTATCTCTGTAGGTACATCATAAAGCAGACTAAAGAAATGGCAGAGGAATCACAGTTTGAGAGGCTCCCCACCTCCACTATTTCAACATGTCTACCATGAAATACAAGAAATGGTCCTTACCCATGGGGTTTTTAATTGCTTTTCTATCTTTTCATGAAATAAAGATTACCTTACGAATATTTGTTCTCCCTTGAAGATGTAATAATGAATGATTCAAAGAGAGCAATAGTCAAAGGAAAGGTACTATAACATTGTGATCAGGGAGAACAGATATTAACATGAGACGTGGCAGGTGGGTAGCTTTTTGTTTCTGCCAAGGAAGAGCCTGCAGGTGCACTGCAACTTCTAATCTCACCACCACTACAGAAATAAAATTTATTTGCCTTTAACCTCCCTCCTTAACATGGACTTTAGGTACAAGGAACAGATACACGTATCAGATTGTTATGCCAGATTATACTTTTTACTTACACTCCATGACATTTTAGCTCTTACTCTGCTGCTTTGGTTATCCTTACAGTTTTCTCTAGCTGTCTTTTCTTGAAGGGCATCTGAATCACTGAAAAGAAAAACTGCCAAGAGAAATAACCATTTCATGTGGCAAGACTTCTATGCAGAAATATTTTCCCCTCACAAGGTAAAGAAAAGCTAAGTTTAGAAGATATGTTTGAAAAACATTGCACGTTTTGCATTTTTTTTTTTGGTTATTAGAAAGAACAAAATGAACTAGCTAGAGAATTTGTCAAATATATCAGCACTGCCTCACAAGTTAGCTCTCTGTACAAAATAACCAAAAATAAGATGATTCAAGAAGTCATTTAATCCACCTTTTTGTCACAGGATTAAATATATCTAAACCATTCTTAGCGTAAGTCCACAGTATCTCCACCACCAGAGGGGTTTTCCAGCCCTCTCGGGCAATTCTCTTCCAGTCTTTTTCTAATCTCGGAGCCAGATAGGTTTTCCTATGTCTAACTTGCTGTTCCTCTGTTTTGATTCAAGCCTATCCTATCCCTAGTGGAGCTGGAGAATGATTTACCTACAGATAAATGTATTACAATTCTCTTTGTATCAGACTTATAATTAATCTGTATAAAAAGTGCTATTGTATCTTCACTCAGCCTTTTCTTAGGCTAACAACTTCCACTTCTTACAAACTTTCCTTAAAAAACATATTTGCTGTGCTTCCTATACATTCTCTTCAATCCAGCTCTACACTTTACGTCAAGGTTGTCCGTGTAACTGGTCTATAGTTAGTGCCCAGAAGGTCCTAATAAATACCCCAGCAGCTGCAAACTCTTCCAAGGTAAATAAAATTACAGTGTTACAAAAGTGCAGAGAGCCACAAAGCTTCTGCTAATTCTCAGTTACTCAAAAGATACATAGGTGTATCTATATACAGACAGAACTATATAGGTAAAAACAAACAACCAGATAGGACATAACTGAGGATGACTCCCTCTTTTTACACTGAAGTTCAGCAGGCTTTCCAATCTTAACGAGTACCAGCAACCTGGCCCTGGGAAATCATTTGCAGTGATGGGCTTCCCTCCTCTTCTTCCTCCATTCTCTTGGGACATCATCATCTTTCACAGTTATGCTTAAATGGTACCTAGAAAAGCTCCGATTTCCATCATCTCTTATTCCCCAGTTTCCTTCTGGAAAACACCCTCGCTAACCTCAGACACACATTAGCTTTGCTGCACTGCCTGTGTCGCTGGGACAAGGAGGACCACCAGCAGGGAAATAGCCTCCTTTCAACCTATTTGCTCATCTGAAGACAACAGACAACACTGGTTACATTGTGGCAGCAGTAAGGGGATGAATAATGCAGCCAAGAATCATAGTGATTGAGAGGGCTGTTTAAAATTAGATGGAAAAGAGAAGGCTGTGATCCAAACCTAATTTCTAGTCCAGCTCTGTTCACTTTTCACATTAAAACAGGCTTAAAAAAGCATGAATTCATGAATGCTATTACAATGAAATAACAGTCCTATTACAAAAGCAGCAATGTAACTGGCATGAAATAAAACCTGAT